>CALYDF020002389.1:0-39898 GCA_944474145.2 Dicrocoelium dendriticum | reverse complement strand
TTCCTTCGAAGGTAAGTTATCATGGGGTATACTATTTTTCAGGGTCTGGAGAAACTCCATGAAATGCCATCAGAAAATTTAAATGAAAGGGGACGAACCTATTTGTTCGAGCGCCAATGAAGAGCAGAAAGCTGTTCAAGAAGGGTCATCGAAATGCACCAGTTAAATGGAGTATCAGAATGTCTCTGCAGTAGTGAAGGGAATGAAAAGCAATTGTTCAAATGCCAGTGAGAAGCAGGAAATATGTCCGTGGCCATGTAACCGAATGGCGATGAAAATGTCAGTCATATAAGGGGTCCATGTACATATATGGCTCCAAGTGAGTGAATTGCAGTACTGTGTTTGCGATGCAAGCTAAACCCATTTGTTTAGGCCTCGTAAAAGTTACACCTCTCCCGAATGGCGATAACTAACTCCAGGTAGAAAGGTAAGTGGATTGGTTGGAAGGATGAATATTTCTTCATATCCAAGTGAAAGGACCAAGTGCTCAGACCAGCTGGCTTTTACGAATGAATAAGGCAGTACCATAGGAGTAATAAACTTGCATCGGCGAATGAAGCGGTGACAGCTTATCCCCTGACAACTCAGGACGCGATAATCCATTGTCGAGTTTCTCTTTCAAAGCGAACTAAAAGCCAGCCATCTTCAATCCCTGGCTTACCATGTGCAATTCACGCTTATGTCTAAGCTCGAGCTGTCCAACTCAACTTTTTCTGCCTCTATCTTTAGGCCGCCATACGCCCTACAACTGGAGGCCGCTATACTAACCTGAGAGCCTGTGTGGAAAACAGCATCAAAGGTGACTTGCCTGGATGGTTCCAGCCCACTTGCGAAATTTATCGCTCGAGTAATTGGCACTGCAATAAGTTCCACCAATTCAATAACTTTGGGTTCAATGTCTGTGAGCGAGTATTTTCAAATTGGGCACGGTCCTAGTAAGCATTGCAAAACTTCAGCATCCGCAAATACGAGTAGACAAAAAGGAGCAACCCCACGAATTGAAAAGTTTCAAAACGAGGAGCTCCAAAATTGAGAACCGCCAAAGTGAGAATATCCGAAGTGCCTTATCTAACTTAATTCGATTGAACGTAACGTGACACGTAGCTAGTGATCCTGAGATCAAAATCAAGTCAGATCGCAACACTTACAGTACCATTACAACACATAAATTTGCATACGTCGGAAAATCTCAGTTGTTCTGGGTCCCGGTGTCTGCGTAACCGACATTTGCATTTAGACTGATGGGCAGGTAACCAATGTCACAGCCGCTCACCATGGAAAACCAAGGCAAGTAGAACCACACGAAGAGTTGTGCTAACAATAAGCCGCTGGCCAATAATAAACGACTTAATCACAGTGATGTAAAGGTGAACAGTGAACTTGCCACACACAGACAAGATGCATCCGGCAATGTTACAATCCACACAAAGCAAATGAGGTTAACTATGGCTGAAGTTTAAGGTAATGCATACGTAAACGCGTGATGAGCCACGGCTAAAAGATACTGAGCGTATGTAGTAACAAACAATATAAATACACAAGGAAGGAAGGGGGAATAACTCCGGTATATCTGGTGGTAATAAATAGTGTTGTACCGTGTACCTTCTTAATACCATATCAATTTTGCAACACAACTGTATTTGAAATGACTTGAAACACTGGTAGCCCGGGTTAATTGCTCGCCTTCACATTGCTTCGCTGTGCTGGATAAAATGGTTGCGTATGTTTTAGCATCATGCGAGATAGCATCGCCATTATAATGATGTGCAGCGTACTATCATGCTTATCGAATTGCCCTTCCGTGATTGACGGGTGAGTTTTGTATATAACAGATTCGACTTGAGACACGTAAAGTTTTTGTTCATTTTCTTTCACAGCTAAACTTAGTCTATTTTTCGCTGGCGTAAGATCAAGCAACCATAGCAATAATGTCATCAACTACGTAGATCTGCAAGTAGCCAGATTGATATCACAGGGTAGCGATCTCCCTTGAGAAGCAAGTTACAGGGGCGGCAATTTTAGTACCGTCGACTGTTCGTTACCAAATATAAAGGGTTACCTATCTGGATAAGCTGAGAGTTGAACATTACACAGTATGACCAACCACCAATTGCGCTATGCGTCACACATGTGCAAACCTTCTTTACAGTAATCCCCTCAGTTCTCCTATTGAGGTCACTTTCAACACATTTACATCAGTGTCCCTTACAATGGTCCACTCCACCGAAAGCTAATGTGCAATTTACCGTAAGTCGATTGTGTGACCTCCATGCACCTATTCTGCTCTCAGTCAAGGCGAAAAGTTTACCACCGCTCCCGGCGGCTGCTACACCATTGCTATTAGTCAATTTTTTGCGACTGGTCTTATGACTTAATTGCTACTTGCTTTAATTCTTTGTCGCACCTACTTCAGCTTTCGTATTATATGTTACGGGATAGTGGTCTGACTAGTTTTCAGAAAGTACACCTGTGACGCATCGAGCGGAAGATATCTAGAGAGAAAATTGCGTTCTTTATAACAAGTCAGCAGCATGCTGAGTTTCAGGAGAGAGGTAGTCATTCCAGTGTGATATTCACGAAAACGTATAATCTTTTTTAATGTACCGTGGCTAAAGGAGTTTCCTTTGATGCTGATCTCTGCTATCTTGTAGTCACCCCCAGGAAGATTGGGGATGATGCGTTTGCTTCTAAGATATATGTCTTTGCTAAATTTTGGGTCTAGCATTTGTGCGTCTCCAGTTGGAGAGAAAATTTCTTGAATGCAATTCAATATATGGATTGCTGAAACACAATGCATATATCTTAATGAGGACTGTGGTGAATACCAGGAAATCTCAGGCATTTTAAATTTTCCACCAATACATTTCCGAGTTGCCGGCTGCTCAGAGGCACATGAAAAGACTTCCATGAGGCGATTGATATCCGATTAACGAAAGTGTGATGGTTTGTATCCACAAGCAATAAAGATGGTCTTGCAATTTATTTGATTATTAGTCCAGAGTCATCAAGGCCATCTAGAAGTGGGTCACATAAATAAGTTGCATTGTGCTTATTGTCCACATTTATGCAGCAGCCGCCACCACAGCAAGATACGCGACTACTGCTAAAGCTGCGGATGCTTGGGATGTAAAAGTGGGTATCAGAAGTGTGTTCGTTTTCCCAAATTTAGTGGACACGTACCAAGTCATATCAGGAAACAATAAAGACCGCAGATGGTGTTTTTGATGTTGAGAGACAGCATTTAAGAGAAGTAATCTAATATATCCATATTTCGGAGGCAGGTTTACTAACTGTTTGTATATGGTTGGACAAAAGGCACCCTCCCATGTAGTGGAAGAACTTGCGGCAGTACAGTCGGAATACACGCCGCTAGTTTCAGGCGTCTTTGGCCTAAGTTGAATAAGAGTTGGAAGAATCTTAAGGTCTGCTGCTTCAATAGAATTGGCGGCCGTGTTGCCGTCGTTAAATCTAAAAAAGATCTCGGTAAATATGGGGTTCAAATGGTTGGATGTATTTTGAGGCACTATTTGAAACTGTCTCTATCAGGCTTGTGATAGGACGTATGGTAGCAATCCTAGTCGGTTTACTTATCCGGCTATAAGTAGATAGGTGTTTAGACGTTGGGTTCTTATATTTTGTCAGTGTGCGGAGTCAAACGCACTGGTTAAGCAAGGAATTAACGGCAGAGGAATCAGAAAGAAACCGCTTCAAGGGTCAGGGATAATCGGCTCGTCTTTGTATTAGAGTAATTGCTGATAATAATATCTCTTTCAAACCGGTCTTCTGTACTTTTTGACTAGTACTTCTGCTGGAAAAGTATCAGGAATGTTAAAGGCTATGTTTGTGCTCTGAGGTTCCGAATTCCTTAGCTTGCTCGAGTTAGTGGAAATGGTTTTGTTGGCGCTGTTAAAGCTGCCATTCGTGCCAACAGAGCTACGGATTTTCTTGTTATCTATTAGCTTGCGGGGTGCATCCTGTGTGACGATGATACTAATCATGTTTTCTAGGCTTGCGCTATCTGTGGAAACGGTAGGCTGGGAACCAGAGTGGTCTTTATACCGATCTGCGGATACTATCGGAGTTAGCATTATTTTCGTCTGGATAGTATTATTTGTGATATTATTAGATCTCTGAATTGGATTGATATTGCTACTGAAGGTCGGTTGTGTTAGTGGGCAGTTAGCCGCAATCGTGGAGTCATCTTGGACACCTGCACTGAGAACATTCGTGTGGATCTCCTCATCACATGCAGTTCGTAATTCGGTTTGTGAGAGGTCAGGTGGGTTACTTTGTTTCTTTAGAACAGGCGTATGTATCCGCTCAAGTGGTGTCTAATTTAACTTTATAAAAATATTAATAAGTTCAGTTACCACATTTTTAACTGACATATTACGCATTAACAACATTGAACCCTCTGTGCTTTCGAATTACAGTAGCACCGGACACGTTTGCTTTAGCATATTATTCTTTAGAAGCACCGCAAGGCACACTTCATTTTGAAGTCCGATGGTGTTTAGTAGCAAGTGTATTAGCTTCTTCAACAAGACAGCTCGCATGTTAAATGAAGATGACCTTCTTAATTGATACACCTCAGAATGGTTTTGCTGTGCAGCTGAAATGACAGCTAGGTCGATAGCAGTGCAGTCGTTTGCGGAGATCACTTGCGCACGGCGGCGTGACACACAACTGAGACATGTCGAATATCAGTCATAAAATAAGCGAAATAGTTTAGGTGTCGAGATTTGATATGGTGTTTTCGGTCGGTTGTCGAATCCAGCACGGATTTTATTGGCTTGTTGTTAGTGAAGACGGCGAACGTGCGATCTTCTAATTTTGCTGGTACATGGCTAACAGTACTGTACAGAACATTCTGTAGTAAGATTCAGCAGGTTGCAGCCGTTTGGAGGGAAATACTATGGGCTGCCAAATGTCACCAACACGTTACTGCAAAATAGGGCCGACAGCCACGTCCGCGGCGTCGGCACTGCGGGACAGTAGGGGCTGTCGCGTCGTGATGTGCAATGGAAGCTGTGTTACTTACAGCTTACTTCAGCGATTAAAAGGCAAGGCGTTCTGCAGTAGGTACATAGAACTTCTTGCCTTTCCCTAGGAGAAGCTCCGTGAGGGATTGCATCACTGACGGAAAATGTTAACAAGCCCATCCATACGCCTAAGCTGTGTGAACGAATGACACTCGGAGTAGTCAATGATGGCTTGGGTTATATCATGTATTGACACCACGACTGCAGATGTGGTAATATGTACGAGAAAATTGAGTGAGTCGACACTAAACGAACACTTCTAAACTCATCGTTACCCACTGTTGAGACAGGCAACCTAGAAATATTCGAACGTAAGGCATTTTCTCTTCTTGTGAAAAGTGATAGCGGTTAAGATGTCGTGGAGCTAAGAGTATACGTAGTCTAAGCTGCAACAAAACTTAAGCGATGACGCGCTGAAATGCATACGCGACATTACATACACAAAATCGCATGCGCAGGAATTAAAACGAAGCAATTCAGATAAGTCAACTACCTATACGGAAAAGCACCAGACGGCCGTGTTGCCTTATTAGGGCACGTCGATGGTGCGCATCCACTGGTCTTCTACAGACGATCGAACCCACCACTGCTAGTGAATTGTGCCAACTAGCCCGCAGCTTATGCAACTGCGCATAGAGGACGGTAGCTGACCATCACGAATTGTTAGCTAACTGCGAAATAGCCCGACCCATCCTCCATTGCCATGCAGGCACCTGCCACGCAGATGACAGCGGTTGGCCTGCCGGCGTCAGGACATCCCAGGTACGGCAACTATGGATCGACATAGCATTTATGGAATCCGTAAGGGCGAATTTGTATTACTTATGAGTAGACGGATTTTGGTGCTAAATTTTACGTCGCATTCAGCCGACTATTCAAATAAGTCAACTACCTATCCGGAAAAGCACCAGATATTCGGGAACGTACTGGTTGCTTAGTTATCAACGCAGGTTTCCACAGTACTAGAGTAATCTAGAAAGACGTACGTGGTTGTGTGGAATAAGGCATATTAGAGACATATGTAGCCGTAGTTAACCATCCCGATACCGCAAAATGTGTGTCGTAAGGAGCATTTGTTCAGGAGGAATCAAACCTCTGTGACGAAGACCTAGAAATATTGAACCAAATACACCAGCTATCTGTAAAATCCATTGTGATAATCATTACCAAAGAAGGTTCGGACGATAAGGAGTATCGATACTGGAGACGGCACGTTTTCGCGAGACGTAATTGGAGAAAGCGCAGCTTGGACTTTAAACTTAAAATTACTTGAGGTTCTCCCACGCTCAACCAACGTTACCGGACAGGTGCAGTGAACAGTACCACTACGAGCGCTCCCCAAATATGATTCCACTAAGCGGTGAAATTGAAGCGTTGAAATTTTCCGAACTGTTCAGAATAAAACTGCCTTTTTAACAGTACCATTGCACATCAAGTTATGCGCGCTGTACTAAGTTCATTAAAATCAATACTGTCCGCATTGTAAATGATGCACCGTGGATTTGTCAAATACTCAGAACTATTCCAGTTGTCGGTTACATAGTAATGCTCATGAAAGTATGCAAAAACCGATTGAAACGAATAATCAGATGGTGAGTCTCAATTCATTGCCATTTTCTTAAAAGAAAAATCATACTGTTTGCCAGGAGTAACCTCTGAGTGCCTTCTATGGGTCAAAAAAGTAAGTCAGTCAAGCTAACCGCCCCAAGGCATCCGCGTCACATAACTAACGAATTGTAACTACGAATAGGGCAAGTCACATTCGACGGCACTGAAAGGATCCCATTCATGGAAGCTAAACTTAAAGACTCAGTCATGACAGAGACGGCTGAAAGCCTGCACCAATCCAGGACAGAGAAAAACCGAGTTACGTATGCTTCCCTCGCATTCGATATATGCGAAAGCGGTGATTTGTGTACCTTAATCGTGTGTACCGACAAAAACGTTACTACGCAGCTTTCAACGTCAACTCCAGTGGCGCCAACTAAACCACCGAAACCAACAACCACAACCACAGCAATATCAATATCATAGCACCTAAACTGCTATTTCCTTGACAGAAACGGTGTGTTCACATTCATGTTTCTCGATACTCCGAAATCGAAGTGGGAACAATACAAGGCAAGTTGAGAGATAATCGCAAGCAGTGAAAGTCCACATGCGACGCGATCAGAATTCAACTTAAGTCCACTATGCTGAGAAGCATTGCAAGTTACTCGACATAAGTGCATTATGGTGAACCACGGATTATTCGAGTAACCCTGAATTCACCAGATGAGACGGTATGTACTGTTCTCAAAAGTTCCTCTTTGCATCTCTCCAAGCGCGCTGCACATGGTAACCGGTCTTCCAATGGAATAATGGTATAATACGAAAAATTTACCGACAGTCGACAGGCCACGTGGGATGGATAGTGTGAATTGTGTGAGTTAAAATGAAGAAGATACACGAATGTGAAACACGCAACTGTGGACTCATCATCGTAGCCATGGTGACATACAATGTTTGTCTGCGTCCTGTCGTCACTGAATGAACAACTTGTTCAAAGGAAACGGATGACTCTGGTGCCCCCTGAAGGGCAACAGAAATAAAAGCTCATTTATTCATGGCGTTCCTGTGCAACCGGATTTTCCATATCGTGAGGCGCAAACACATGACCTAGAGCAGTGTTGCTACGTCCGCGAAAATTCACTCGAACCAATATTATCCCCTAATGGCTGACAAGTATTCCTTCAGCACTGAACTACAGGACTTGCTATCCAAGGTTAATGGAAGTGACGCTACACTCCGAAGGAATGACGCAAGTCCTATTGAATAAATTGTTGCACATTCGCCCCAACTTGCAAAACGAGCTTCGGTTAAGGCCGTAAACACAGGGTCCGAATGCTCGGCAAATCGATGAAAGTGGCTATTTCTGTATATCCTTGGTTTGCACAGTCCTGCGGAGATACCAAAATAACAGCACTCACTGCAGATAATAGGAGGCAAAATACACTGTGAGCTCATGCAACATGGCGGAAATACACAAACTCAAGATCAACGATAAAAACGATTATCCGCCGACGACCTAACGGTAGGCTTGAAAGCAAAAACGAATTTGAAATACATCCAACCAATCCTTAAATTCAAATCTCTTGACTGCTTGTACACCTGCGCCCAAGGACATTTTAGTAAGTTCGTAGAAATGGAATCCGTCACATATCCCTAACTATGTACCTTATCATGACTAGATACACTTGCTAAAGCAATGCGATAATCAATTCTAACCCTGATGTAACATTTATGTGGATGCTTCGGAGTGATAGAACCGAGTAGTGGTGGCGTAGTATTTTGGTGCAGTCAAACAACAATTTGAATTCATTTATCATTAAGGAACCACGGGTATGGCTACAGTGGAAGGCAATTTTACAATAACTGTTATTTATAGTACACTAAACTCTACGTGGGAAATGGACTTTAATCTTAACTATATTTGGAGAGGTGGTCTGAACAAGTCAGAGAGCCACATACTGATCAGTAAAGCAGGCATAATGAAAACAGCGATCTTTGATGCATAGTTTAAAGCCTGCTTGCAAGAGTCAATTTCCAACTGCCCTCTGTAAACCACGTTAAACCAGCTCTCAGTTTAGTACTACTAATGCGCGGTAGATACTTGATTACCGCCTAAATATTGTAAAGCTTGATAGCCATTTTCGTGTCTTGTTGCGGAAATGAAAGTAGCTGTGCCATTAGCTATCTTACTTTGTAGGTAACGTCGTATAATTTAAACAAATACGCGCCCATCAAACATTTTTTGCTCTGCTCCACAACGATCTGATATGATGAAGAGTTACATTAAGACAAACAATTGCACAGCTGTTTCCGCTTCACACAAAAAGCACAACGGTAGCTATGTAGCTTTACCAAACTGGGGCCGCAAGTATTTGCAACGTCAGTGACCCAAATATTTTGGCTGGCTCTTTACACTGCCTATGCTAATGTACTAGGCACCACGATCATGGCCGATAGAATTACAACCAGATTCCCATTCAGAAGGTGTCACTTATTTAGGTCAATGTCTGGTTCACCAATATAATCCTTTGCGTTGGCAATTCCATCCTTCCAAACATACAAATCAGAAGACGTTAGTTGTGATTTGACGCCGTCATTTCGTTCGGTTATATCAAGCACAAAACGTGCAAAGTTAGAACATAAACAAACTTCGATACTGGATAGCAAAACGAAAGTGCTGCCAAGGTAAGCGGAGAGCCACTGTCGGCTGTATTTGGATGTATAACGGTAGTCATTCACGATGGAGAACGATTGCCTCCAATATCACACGTATTTGGGTCGCTGAGCGCGCATTAAGAATGTGAGCGGCTCATCAGGATTGACTCAGTGACCAGTAAGGAGCAAGAGCCTGGTGACTGCTGAGGTAGCTCGGTTTCCCGAATCAGATTATGCCGCAGTCACAAATCCTACGCTGCTCCGTAACCACTTTGTGATGTCATCATTTATTCTGACAGCTAGACTTCGGTAAGTTCGCCCGATGTAGCAGTTACCATAGCTACAGGTGCAGCTGCATTAACGCTTTTCAAAAACCGCCTTAAAGAGACACTCAATCACTTGAATCACGAGCAATGATCCCTTTCACTTGGGATAGCATCTAACTACAACCAATCTAGGCGTTTTCCGGCCCTTTCAGGAACCCGGCTTTGAGGAACTATGCATCAATGTTTAAGTGACTGGCTGTTACGTCAGTTAGATTTTGGGTGTTGGGCGAAACCCAGTAACTATGTGTTTCGACAGTTAACGTCACAGTTCTCGAATTGACCAAGGTGCACTGCTATGGAAACCACCAACCACATTGGGATTGCTCGTCGCAATACATTCACACAACGATCGCTTCAACTCGACCATCCAATCAGCTGATGTGTTATCTAAAACTCGGAATTTCCACTCATGTTCTTCGTCACCTTTAGTTTTATAATCGACACTCCAGTCATTATACGGAACTTGTCAAGCAATCGCGTTTTAATAGCTATAATTCAAGTATTAATCGGTCGGACAGTCGTCCACTTCCGTGTGTTTCTGATTTATATGCGTCAATAGCGAACACATTTGGATTCACCGTTAATCTATAATCTGCTTTGCAGACATTTTATTCAATAGTTTATTATCCTAAGAAAATTCGAAAGGTTTGAAAAACGGATGTTTTGGAAAGTCCTACGTATGGCTACGTTTCTCCCTTGACGTATGTATTTGTTCAGTACAGAAAGAAATCAAACCATTGTATAGTGGAGGATGATGCGTGGTGCAAACGATTGATGTACTAAAGAACAAACGTACACAGGTTAAATTATTTCGTACATAGAACAGTCGGACTGATTTACTAACATGATTCGTGGATCGATTTGATTCTACGCACTGCTGAGTGCCATCAACTCATCTTGCCAGGACGGTGTGGTATAGGAACAAAACTCCAGAGCCATTCATTTCCATGGCCGATTGAATGTTGCACTACTCTTCCGTCGTCTTCGGTGATCCATATTCGATGAGTACATTGCGCCTCTTCGGTTGACACATACTACTTAATGGAAGTGCACCGCAGTCCTCCGCACTAAATTTACAGCGGATGTTGACCTCGAAACCAGTCTCTCCTACCTTCATGGTGGTTGTTAAATTGCGCTATTTTTCTCATCGAAAGATAAATCTGTACATTTGTTACGAAACGTTGGTTTTGGGTTGTGGCATACGGCTCCGCATCGCACACTACTGGCTGAGCCGTCCAACGCCGGCTGAACGGTCCTTGCTGTAGAGTACACGCTATCCACTCTGCCCACCCTCTGGTTTTTGACATAGCAGTCTGTCGGGCCTCCTGCTGCTTAGCTTTGCGCCAAGTTTCCATTCGGCCAAAAGTTTTCACGGCTCCAGTAAACAGACGCTAGCTTTTAGCTCTTGTCACAGCTGCCCCATGTGTGCCGTAGTTTCTTATCCCGGCTAGAACCAGTTGCTAAGTTCCCTAGCGTGAAGTTGCCGCCTATCTCCCTGTCGAGCAATGGTGTATTCCGGGTCTTGTAGATCGAGTACGTCATTTGGCCTCTTCCATTTCGGGGGTAGTTTCATCTCGACTGGGCCACATGCGGCAGCGCGTTGGTTGTCTTTGTACTTGAAAATCAACGGAAGATTTTCTCACGTTTACTCTGGATTCCATCCTCATGCAGCTTGGGTTTCCTACAGGTTTCTTTTCACTTCCTTCCTGTTGTTTCGTGCTTCCCTCGGCGCTACCTGGCAGGTCGACCACATTCCCATTTCTAGATCCACCAGAATTCAAGGCCCGCGAGTATACGTTATCAGAAATGAGGAGTGCCTAGCTGTATAAGAAATTCATATGTCCTGGTGCATCCGGAATGGGTTATCTGGTGACTAGAGACTACCAAATTTTCTCTCAACTTCGGTGGAATCACCAGCACCTTGGTAGCAACTCGCCCTTCCGTTCACAACAGAATTCCGGCTACCTGGAATTGCAGGTTATTCAAGTACCGCGCGGACGGTCCGAATTTTCGGCCTAGGTGTTTGGTTGTCACACATTGATTCATTATTCTTGCTGTTATCAACTTGATCGCGAGCCTATCATTTCGTCGTTCGACTGCCAACCTCCGCGGATCCAGCTACAGCACAAAACAACAGACACGTAAGGCAACATTCAGCAACCGTTCTCAGTCCTCAGCACGATAAATTTTCTGCCGTTCCGTTGTCGCTCTGTGATATGTAGCTTATCGTGAAGTCGTATTTTTGTAAGCGCAGTACACATCTAGACAACTTGCCTCTGGAGTCTTTGCAGAACCCAATCTATTCCAACGATTTGTGATTGGTTGCGAAGTAAAAGCGTTGACCCAGTAAGTTAGCTCGCTAGTTGCCTAGCGCCCAAAAATGACAAGACACCCATTCTATACTATTACATATTTGCGTTCCGATGGCGATCTTATTCTGTTAAAGATTTCAATCCTCACATGCTTTGGCTTTAGTACCGCACCGATTCCGACGTCACTTGTGTTTGTGGCCACCTTGAAGGTTGCTCCGGCGATCGGCATTTTCATTGTTAGATCCTCTCTTTCTATTATTTTCCAAATGTTGTCAAGCGCACGCTGAGATTCTGGCGTCCACATGAATTGATTGTCCTCTCATAACTGGTCACACAAAGATGACGCAAAACTGTGAAAATTCCTGAATAATTTAATTTAGTTGCCGGCGCGGCTCAAAAACGCCCTAAGAGAGCGTTTCGAGGTCGGAATTGGAATGCCACAAAGTGTCAGTATTTTCTCCGGCAGCAGCCACAGCTCACCCTGACCCACCTTGGGACCATGCCGTGTCACGAACGTTAACCCGATTTGAGATTTATGACAATTTACCCGTAAACCCGGATGTTGAATGCTTCGCTTCCTTGCTTCCAAATGACAGCAGCGTTCTGTTTCCGATGCATTTTATATCACCATGTCGCCTCCATATGCGACCAAAAGCCGTTTAGTGAACGAGGCACCGGGCAATCCAAACTGCATCCTTTTAGATTGGTGTTGTCTCGCGCCAACTGTAAACGCTGTCGTTTCCCGGTCCTCCTGCTTGATTACCATCGCTCAGTAGCCAGAAATCAAAATCAGTACCGTAAATATCTTTGAAATCTGAAGTTACTCGTAGTTGTCTGAGAATGATGGCACCGGGACACAAGATGTCAGCGAACTATTGTTCAGCCTGCTGAAGTCCACGCGAAAGCTGCTATTTTCCGTTGTTCTTCACCACCAAAAAATGTTTTAGCGTTATACAGGGTGTGATTTTCCTCAACTACATCCGCATTCAAGATCTCCTGAACCTACTTTTTGACCTCGGCCTCCAGGTGGATTGGGTCCATGCGGCCTACACACCGCTGCAAAAACAGAAGTTTGTGTTCGAGCCAATCAAAAAACCCGTAAAAGCTGTTATTGTCGGTCAGAAGAAGTTTGTATTTGCCGACAAGCGATTACAGGTTCGGACAAGTGTGTACAACGGCAACGATCTAGCTCACTGATGTGAATTCTTCCCAAACAGCGGTAGTATAGACCCGTATTTCGTCAACAGCTTTCTTCGTTTCAGGTCGACGATGGCTTAAACTGGCTTGGAGTTAGTTTGTCCCCAAAATGGTCTGTTTTGCTTCCGGCGACACGACGAAGGGATGATTGCATTTATGACTCCCGATAACAACCATGTGCTCCACCATACCGTTTATGAGTATATCGTAACCACCGACCGCCTTCGCCATCATGGAATACGATTGGATTCTCAATCCATCTCAATGGTTTATCGGGGAAACTACTGCCCCTGTAAGCATTAAACACATGATCGTTTCTCTATTCCCCTCTACTATCGTCTCAATCACACTTTTGTTCAGGGCTTAAGATATGCACTCTGCAAAAAGAGAACAATATCGTTTTTTAATTTCCTTTGGTACACAGAGTGTAGTGCGCCTTGATGTGCGTTGCAGCTTCAAGTGTCGCAATTCTCCACAATATAAGCACCACTAAATTTGCCGCGTCCTCTGATGGGTGATTTGACTTGCTCCGTCTTTTTGCGGAGTCTGCTTCAACTTCCTTGCTAACCTGTCAAATCTCTTGCTGTCTTTCTGGTCTTCGGTTCTCAGTGCTCCTATTGGCTCCTGTACCAACACACTTGCCACCTGAGCACTGGTTGGGATGGATTCACGCCGGTATGCTCGGTCGTTGCCGTTGTACACACTCGTCCGGCCCCGCAATCCCACGTCGGCGAATACAAACTTCTCCTCACCAACAATAACTGCTCCCACGGATTGGGTGATTGACTCGAACATGTAAATCCGTTTTCGCGACGGCCTATCCGCCATATGGACCCAGAATGATATCAATCCAGCTGGAGGCAGAAGACCAAAATGATGGTTCAGGGAATGTTGTATTTGAAAATAATTCACAGTCTGTATAAATCCAAAATATTTTTGGTGTGGAAGACCATCGGAAGATACCGCTTTTGCGTGGACATCGGAGGGTTGAACAAAAGATCGCTGACTTTTTTGTCTTCATGCCATGAGTCTCAGACTACTTCGACACACTTTACAATTCAAAGATAGTCACGGTGCTGATTTTGAGTTCTGGCTCATGGGAGCTGGTAATCAAACATAAGGAACGGGAAAGGATAGCTTTTACAGTTGGCGCGAGACAACATCAATCTAATAGGAAACAGTTTGAATTATCTGGTGCCCCGTTCATTAACCGGCGTTTGATGCTCCGCCTTCTGAACGGGTTAGAGTAAGTGGCCGCGGATTGAGATGACCTCGAGATATAAAATGCAACGGAAACTGAAAACTGCCGTCATTTGGAAGCAAGGTTGGGAAGTATCCAACATCCGGGATTACGGATAAATGGTCATAAATCACAAATCGTGTTAATGTCCGTGACACTGCTTGGTCCTAGGGTGGGTCAGGATGAGCTGTAGCTGCTGTCGGAGGAAATACTTACACCACTAGGCATCCCAATTCTGAACTTGTAACGCTCTTTTAAGGCATTTTTGGGCCACGCCGGCAAATACAGTAAATCCTTCAAGAATTTTAACAGTTTGACTTCAATTTGTACAACCAGTTATGTGAGAAAAATAAATTCACGTAGACGCTAGAAAGAAATAGGAAGAAATGGGAAGGTTGAAATTGCCGATCGCCTGAGAAACATTTACGGTGGCCACAGACGCAAGTGAAGTCGGAATCGGTGCGGTACTAAAGCAAAAGCATATGACGATTGAATTCGCTAAGAGAATTTTAACGCTATCGGAACGCAAATATTCAACAGTAGAGTAGGAGTGCCTGGCAATTGTTTGTGCGCTGGACAAGTACCGGACCTACTTCCTGAGCCAAGGATTTCCCTTCAAAACATATCACGAGCCCTTGGAAAGGATTAGGTCCTCTAAAGACACCAGAGGCAAGTTTCCAAGGTATGTGCTGCGCTTACAAAACTACGACTTCACGATAGACTACATATCAAGCAGCCATAACTTAACAGCATGTTTTTGATCGCGCCTGAGCAATGAGGACGATTTGCCAAACGTTGCCTTCCGTGTCTGCTGTTTTGTGCTGGAGCTGGATCCGGGGAAGTTGGCATTTGAGAAACGAAATGATACGCTCCAGAACAAGCCGATAACAGCACGAATAACGAATTAAAATGTGTGACAACCGAACACTAAGGCAAACAATTCGGACCGTCCGCGAGGAACGTGCATAAGCTGCAAGTCCACAAAGCCGGAATTCTGATGTGGACGGAAGGGCGAGGTGCTACCAAGGTGCTGGTGATCCCACCGAAGTTGAGAGAAAATTTGGTATTCGCTTGTCATGATATGACCCATGCCGGATGCTTTAGAACATATGTTTTTTCTAGACAGCGATGCAATCCCCATTTCAGATTATGTAGACCTGGCGGCCTTGAGATTTGGTGGGTATAGAGAGGTGAATGTGGCCGAGCTGTCAGTTACTGCCTAGGGAAGCACGAAACATCAGGAAGGTAGCGAAACGAAACATGTACGCAACCCAAGCGTAGGGGATGGAGGTATCCTGATTCAACATGAGAAAAGCTTCCGGTGTCTTTCCAAATACAAAGATAACCAACTCGCAAGCACATGTGGCCAAGTCGAGATGAAACTACCCCCGAAATGGAAGAGGCCAAATGACGCAATCGATCTACGGGGCCCGGATTACATCCTCGCTCGACAGAGAGAAATGTGGCGAGTTCATGCTATGGGAATTTAGGAACTGGTACGAGCGGGGATAAAAAAATCTACGGCACACATGGGGCAGCTGTGGAAAGAGCTAAAAGCTAGCACCCGTTTTCTGGCACCGTGAAATCTTTGGCCGAAAGAAGGTTGGCACAAAGCCAAACATGAGGATGGCCAACAGACTGCGCTGTCCAAACCCCAGAGCGTGGGCAGAATGGACAGCGTGAACGCTGCAGCTAAGACCATTCAGCCCGCGTCACGCAGCTGAGCCAGTTTTTCATTTTTATGATAAAAATAGTGACTTGATCGCTGCGCATTCCGACATTTGCATTTCGAGTGCGTAATTTAACAACAGTCATGAGGGTTGGAGAGTCTGCCTTCGGCATCGATGTCCGCGGCAACTTTATAGAGGAGGACAGCGGTGTACTCCTACTGAGTAGTGTATGTCAAATGAGGAGAAGCAATGAACTCATCGAATATGGATCACCAAAGACGAGGGACTCGTAGTGCAAGTTGCATTCTTCCATGAAAATGAATGGCGCAGGAGTTTTGTGCCTATACAACACCGTCATGGTAAGGTGAGTCGATAGCACGCATCGGTGCGTAGAATCAAATAGCCCCACTGTTGAAGTAAGTAAATGAGTCCAACTCTTCTAAGTTCAAAATGTTTACAATATATAATTTCCTTCTTTGGTACTTTACTCGTTTGCACCACGAAACCTTCATATATAGTGGTTACGTTTCCTCCTGCAATGTATTACTGGGGGCGAAGGATTAACACCCGTACGCAAAACTTTTTAAAACATTCATTTTTTAAACCTTTCGCAATTATATTTTTAGTATATTAAACTATTGAGTAAAGTGTCAGTGGTGAAGATACTAAAGGTTAAGGGTAAATCCCAATTGTGTTCGCAATTGACGCACCTAGAGCAGGAACACACAAAATTGCGTAACTCCCCACTACAATAATGAACTTGATGTTCAACTGGTAAAACACAATTACGTGGCAGGTCCCATATAATGAACGAAGTGAGGAACATACGACCAAAGGTAACGAATGACATGAAAGCGGGTATTCCAAGTTTTAGGTGGCACATCAGCTGATTGGATGGTGGAGTTGAAGCAGTCGTTGTGTGTATTCCGACGCGCAACCTTAATGTGATCGCTGGTTTCCATAGCCGTGCACCCTGGTCAATTCGATCAATGTGACGTTACCTATCGAAGCACAACCTCATGTTTTGCCCAACACCCAAACTCTAACTGACTTAACAGCCGTTCACATAAACATTGCCGCATGCTTCCTCAACGCCAGGTTACAGAAAGCGTGCGAAAACCCTTAGTTTGGTTAGAGTTACATGCTCTCCCGATTGTAACGGACCATTTCTCGTGATGCAAGTGAGATAGTGTCTCGATAAGCCGCTTTGTGAAAAGCGTAAATGCAGCTGTACCTGTGGCTCTGGAGACAGCTACATCGGACTCACTGACCAGTCTTGATGTCAGAATCAATGAGCAGATCAAAAAGTGATTGCGCAGCTGCATTGGATCTGTGACGGTGGAAGCAGTTTACTCGAAAAAAATCGAGCTACCTCAGCAGTCACCACGCTCTTCCTGCGTACTGCTCACTGAGTCAATCCTGATGAGTCGTTCACCATCTTAATGCGCGATCAGCGGCCCAAATACTTGAGCTATTGGAAGCTATTGTCATCGATCGTGAAAGATCACCGCTGTGCATCTAAAACAGCTGACAGTGGCTCTCCGTTTACCTTGGCAGCACCTGCGTTTTGCTATCCAGAACAGCCGTTTGTCTATGTTCCAATGTTGAAAGTTTTGTGATCGATATAACTGAACGAAATGACGGCGTCAAATCACAATTAACGTCTTCTGATTTGTATGTTTGGAAGGATGGAATTGCCAACGTAAAGGATTATAATGCTGAACCAGAAGTGACCTAAACTAGGTGACAACAACTGGTAAGGAATCTGGTTGTAATTCTGTCGGCCACGATCGCGATGTCTATTAGAATAGCAAAGGAAGCGTAAAGAGCCGGCCAGAGTATTTAGGTCGCTAACATGGCAATACTTCCGACCCACGTTTGGTAAAACTACATAGCTACCGTTGTGCTTGCTGTGCGAAACGAAAGCAGCTGTGCATTTGTTTGTCTTAATTTTTAATCATCAAAGCAGACCACTCTGGAGCAGAGCAAGAAATGTTCGATGGGCGCGTATTTGTTCAAATTCCACAATGTGACCAACAATGTAAGACAGCTAAATGCACGGCTACCTTCATTTCCGCAGCAAGACTCAACGACGGTCATCAAACATTACAATATTTGGGCAGGAAGCAAGTATCTACCGCCCAGTAGTAGTACGAAACCGAGAGCAGATTTTATATGGTTTGTAGAGGGTAGTTGAAAATTTGCTCTTGTAAGCAGGCTTTAAACTATACATCAGCAATTCCGTTTTCACTCATGAGTAGAAGGATTTTAGCGAGTATTTTTGTTCGTCGCATTCAGCTGCCATTTCGGATAAGTCAACTACCTATCCGGAAAAGCACCAGACGGCCGGTTCGCCCTATTGGGGCTCGTCAGTGGTGCGCATCCTTCGGTCCTCTAGTGAGGATCGAACCCATGACTGCTAGTGGCTTGTGCCAACTAGCCCGCTGCTTATGCAACTGAGCCATGGAGGACGGTAGCCGACCACCACGAATTGTAAGTTAACTGCGATATAGCCCGACCCATCCCCACTGTCACGCAGGCACCTGCCATGCAGATGACAGCGGTTGGCCTTCCGGCGTCAGGACTTCCCGTTTACGGCAGCTATGAATCGACATAGCATTTATGGAATCCGTAAGGGCGAATTTATATTACTTATGAGTAGAAGGATTTTAGCGAGTATTTTTGTTCGTCGCAGTCAGCTGCCAATTCGGATAAGTCAACTACCTATCCGGAAAAGCACCAGACGGCCGGTTCGCCCTATTGGGGCTCGTCAGTGGTGCGCATCCTTCGGTCCTCTAGTGAGGATCGAACCCATGACTGCTAGTGGCTTGTGCCAACTAGCCCGCTGCTTATGTAACTGAGCCATGGAGGACGGTAGCCGACCACCACGAATTGTAAGTTAACTGCGATATAGCCCGACCCATCCCCACTGTCACGCAGGCACCTGCCATGCAGATGACAGCGTTTGACCTTCCGGCGTGCAGTCCCTCAAGCAAACCTCCGAAGCACAGCGACAACCTCGATTGCGATTGTTCACTAATGCAATTGTATCTGCGCGTAATGCACTCAGCCTCGGGTACTAGAACATGCGCATATTACTTGACCGGAACTCCAGCGAGCACCCGTAGATACGCGTTGCACTCGTCGCGATGGAACTGACGCACTACCACATGGTTATTGCGGCGCTAAGTGAAACCAGGCTCACCATGCAAGATAAGTTGCATGAAGCAGGTGCTGGCTACACATTCTACTTAATGGACAACACCGTTTCAGCCCCACGTGCTCATGGGGTCAGCTTCGCCATATACGATCGCCTCTATGGCCAGTTCGTGGGTGAAGCAACAGGCAACAGCGCGCGACTGACGACTGTTCGCCAACCACTCAAAAGAGTTAATTTTGTCACCAACCGATCTTGTGTTCTCCTGATGACACGCGAGATCAATTCTACATTGAGCTATCCTCCGTGATAATGTCTGTGCCGAGGAACGACCAACTGTTTGTGCTGGGTGATTTCAACGCCTGCGTTGGGCGTGATGCATCGGTGCGGACAGATGGTATGGGTCCGCATGGCATTGATTCAGCGAATGCGAACGGTGACAGGCTGCTCTCAGGGTCTGTCACTCACGGCCTGACGATCACGAACACCCGGTTTGCCCAGAGTGCGCGTGATATAGCGACTTGGACACATCCACCGACTGGTCACGCTCATCTGTTCGACTATCGTACGTCAGCGTGATATGCGTGAAGTGCGCACGACACATGAACTGCGTGGAGCTGAGTGTGTCACTGATCACAAATTGGTGCGGACGAACCTGTACATATATTTTCAAATATCTATGTATTTCACTCCCGCCGTGAATCGGCGTAAATTTAACATTTCCCCCTCGGTACTGTGGCCAAATATACTGAGCTGGAGAAGGCGGTGGCTGTACGCCTCTGTAATGTGGACTGCATAGCCACAGTGGGCGACCTGTGGCACCACATTCGCGACCAGGTGAGAGCTGCTGCCAAGGATACCATCGGGCGCGCAAACAGTAAGCTGCCTAATTGGTTTGATGAGAACTGTGACGATTGGCACATTGGTGTGTGAGAAGAATGTCGCATTTGCTGCACGTGGCAGACCCCAGTGACTTGGGGAAGAAGCGCCAGTTTCGAATAGTTTGACGACGACTAACCCTAGAGCTCCGTCGCATTAAAAATGCTTGATGGACGGAGGTGGCAAAGTAGATGGAGTGCTACTCCGAACGCCGCTAACACAAGGAATTCTTTGACTTCTTGAAGGCTGCGTATTTAACAAGGTTGTGGCCGCTGAGGACGCTGACCGACGATAGTTCAGGCGCTACCTGCACATAGGCTGCAGACATAATGTAGGTCTGGCAGAAACACTTTGACTGTATCTTGAACAACCGTTTAGAGATCGACTGGCGTACAATGAACGGCCTGAAGCAGCACGATGCGAAGGCGGATCTGGCGGATACGCCGACACTAGATGAAACGTAGAGAGCAATTGCTCAGCTCTGAAACGGCAAGTGTACCTTTGTCGACGTGATCCCACCTGAAGTATTGAAACACGGCAGACGCGCGTTGGTGACTGCGCTGCACTACTCGGTGCAACGCGTATGGATTGAGCAGGAGGTGCCTCCTGACCTGAAGTTTGCCCTTGTGCTACCACGGTACAAGGGCAAAAGTAGCAAGCAATGTTACAGGAATTATCGTAGCATCAACGTGCTGAGTTGTGTGGGAAAGTTGATTGCCGGAATCCTGCTCAACCGCGTCGTCAGTCAGGCTGTGGGACCTAACGTGGCGGAAGAGCAGTCTGGATTAATTTCTGGTCGCAGCACAATATATATATATATGGGGTTTGCGGCTGGTCAGTTGCAGGAGAAATGCAGAGAACTGCACCTGCAATTGTGCACGCTATTTTGTTGATTTCACCAAGGCATTTGATAAGGTAAACCGCGTGGCATTGTGGCTGGTGTTGGGTGAGTTTGGTTGCCCGTGTAATTTTGTAAGTGTAAATTAATGTCTGCACACTGATATGCGGGCGAGGGTGCAGCTAAGTGGAGAGACCTCGGATGAGTTCTCAGTTGTCTCTGGTGTGGAGCACGACTGTGTCTTACCTCCTGTCCTGCTTAATTTTTCTCTTCATGTATTGATGTGCTTTGGATGCCGCTTGTGCTTACGGTGTTCGTGTGGAGCACCGTATTGATGGTGGGTTGCTGAACATCCGTCGTTTGGGTGCCAAAGCCCTAGAATGTTAGAGAGTTATCCGTAAGTTGCTGTTTCCTGACGACTGTGCGTTGTTTTCACACAGCGCGGATGAGTCGCAGCACATGACTAGTGCTCTGGCTTCGACAGCGGCAAAATTTGGGCTCATCATCAACACAAGCAAAACTGTCTGTCTCTTTCAGCCTTCACCGGAGTTGCAATCATCAATAATGCCGCGAATCAGCATTTATGCTGAAGTATTGGAAACCACCTCCCGCTTCTGCGACCTTGACATTGTGATGTCTAATGATCAACGGTTAAACAGTGAGCTGTGTGTCCGCGTATCGAAGACAGCGGCGGCATTCTGGAAGCTTGAGTACCGAGTTTGAAGCAACCATCAGCTTACCAATGACGCGACGCTGATGGTGTATAAATCCATGGTGCTGTCCGTTCTTCTGTACGGCAGAGAAACGTGGACGATGTACCGGCGGAATGTGCGATATCTCGAGCGGTTCCATCAGTAGTGTTTGCGACGGATTTTGCACATGGATTGGGGCAACAGAGTGGTTGCCAAGTAAGTGGTGCGACAAAATGGGATGTGTGTAGTCGACTGCAGTTGCGAGGCCAGCGGCGGCATTTTGCTTAATAGACGGGAATGAAGAGAGGAGAGAGGAATGCGTATTTTCTACGCATTCGAGTGGGCAGATGATGCTGTCTGGCTGCCCAATCCGAGAGGGCTTTGTTCGAGGGGCTTCGCCACTAGCCTTTGATTCTAGAGTCTGAATCACGAGACAAAGGGTCACATGGATGTTGAATTGAAACAACATCCGGTGCATTTAGCTCAATAGCCTGACGAACAAGGCAGTGGGGAGCATGTCCAGCTCGAGGTGGGCTTTCAGAGACTTATTGAGAACTGCTTGAAGCATGTCACACACATCCTCTGATGATTTAGAACAGTGCACGCGTATTTTACAGCCATACTAAGTTACGCTCCTGTGAGTACGGCCAGCTGCATGTGGGAGTTGACGAGTTTACATCAAGTTGACTAGTTGCTGCTTGGCTTGAGGCAAATGGTAGCAAAATATTGAGCTATTTGTGGTGTTCTTCCATCCTCAGAGATAATGTGCGGCGCTTGCGCTCTAGGTCAAACGAGCTGTAAGCTTATAACCGCAGACCTGTTGTCTCTTATGGGTAGGTTTTGAAGGAAGTGGGCCATTCATCTCTTCCTAACCTCCAAAGAGGATGGAATTATGAGACTGAGTTAGTCTGAGCCCTGACTATTGACCTGCCTTGTATGAGTAGCATTGAATGCATTTAGAAGGTGTCATCCAGCTAGCTCAATAGGTTAAAATGTTAATCAAACGATCGCAACACCACGCCGACGTCCAGTCCGTTGAGGGTGGTAAAATCCGCTTCAGGTTTTGGATTACGCTAATTGAATATGTTTGCATTAAATGTCATCTTATATTTAAGTAAACTAAGCTTTATTTACCAGGCCAATTGTCGGATAGCTACCATTTGCCGAAATATACTTTTGCACGGCTGCAATTCAGATTTCACCACCACTGTGTTACGATCTGAATTAGCTTCGTAGCCAAGATTCGGTTTATAGCATTAACTAAACTCATGATCCGCGTGGAGACACAAACTCCGCATTGGACAAACGGCTATGTGACCGACTCGTGCTTTGTAACCATTACCGATTTAACTCAAGGGTGCATGATCATAGGTTACCGTTCCGTAATTTGATGTCCTATGAACTTAGTTGTACTATCGAGTTTGTTTCTTATAATATGACCCTATTAAGCATTAAATCCCAAAATCCGATATCTCAACGTTTGACCAAGTCTCTATGCTTATGGTGAAGTCCGGCTTTTGTGTGGTGTGGAGTTCTATGAAAAATAAGTATGTTTGACCGACCTAACAGAAAGTCTTGCGCTTTAGTTTAAAAAACCTTAGTGTTTTGGATGTTAGGACCACGTCGGTAGTAGTCAAAATGGTGTTTGGTCTTTAGCCGACCGCAAGTTAGCCAGCCTCCTAGTAATCTATGGTTCGTCTTCAATCAACGAATTTTAGTCAGGCTGCATTGTCTTACAGTCTCCCAGATCAGAATTTTCGCTTGTGCTTCACTCTCTACTGTCGTGTGTCGCTAGTGCCATGGTGTCTAACTTTCCTCGGGGCTGTGGAGACAAGATCTACTGAAGTTGTTAGTTCCATCAAATTGAAGAATACTCCTAACCGTGAGTCTGCTGCCTTTAGCCGAATCTCGGTTGACAACCTGAAAAATTTTTACCGCTTCTTGTCTGCCTTTGCGGAGACCTGTATGTTGTCTAAGATCTCGCATTTGTAGGAGACACATGCTCATAATAGACGCAACTATAGAAGTTCCACAAGCGCTTCCCTTCAGTATCGCACGATATCTGATGCTATAGATCCCGAAGCTGATGAATCTGTTTAAACAGAGGACATTTGAGGTGAAGAAATAAATACCTTGAGTCAGTGTCACGCTGAGATAGGAGCGCACACACCACTGAAGATGCGAAATAGCGTTTTGGATGATCTGTTTCCAAAAACCGAAGACATCACGTCGTCAGATGACATTACCCAGTCCACGGTTTCTGCGTCAGATATATTCGGAAATATACTCGTTGCTTAGGTATCAACCCAGGTTTCTACTTCACTAAAGTTATAGACATACGTAAGTGGTCGTGTGGAATAAGCCCCATTAGGGACACATATGTAGACGTAGTTAACATTTCAGACACCTCAAAATGTGTGTCGTAAGGAGCATTTGTTCAGGATGAAGCAAAGCTTGATGACGAAGGCCTGATAAAATATTGAACAATATGCAACAGCCATCAGATCAAACGCTTGTGGGAATCAATACTAAAGGATGTTCAGACGATAAATAGCCTCGATGCAGGAGTGGGCATAATTTTCGCGAGTGCTAATAAGCTTAAGCGCAGTTGCGGATTTACTCTAAAAATACTTGTGGTTCCCTCATCCTCTACTCCAACGAACTGGACAAGTGAAGTGATCAGTTTTACCACCAGCAGTCACCAAATACGATTGCACTAAGCACTGAATTTGAAGCGTTGATATTGGCCGAACTGGTCAGAATAGAAGTACACGCTGCTTTAAGGAAATTAAAATCAAATACTGTCCGCATTGTAAATGATGCGCCGTACATTTTTCAAATATTCAGATCTATCCCAGTTGTCGGTTGCATAATAGTGCTCATGAAGCAATGCAAAAAACCACGTGATACGACTGAGCGGAGTGTGAGCCTCAACTCATTGCCACTTGATTAAAAAAACCGCTTCTGTTTGCCAGGAGAGATCTCTGAGCGTCATATCTGGGTCCAAAAAGTAAGTCAGCCATGCTAACCGTCCCAAGACACTAACGAATTGTAACCACGAATAGGACAAGTCACATTCGGCAAGACTGAAATGAGCCTATTCATGGAAGTTACACTTGTAGTCTCAGTCTTGACACCGACGGCTGAGGGCCAGCGCCAATCCAGTGCAGAGAAAAGCCGAGTTACGTATGCTTCCGTCGCATTCGATGTATGCGAAAGCGGAGGTAGGTGTAGGCTAATCGTCTGTACCGAGCATACATGTTATGACGCAGCTTACAACATCAACTCTAGTGGCGCCATCTAAACAATCGAAATCAACAACCACAACACAGCAATAACAATGACAACAACACTGAAACTGACATTTGCTAGACAAAAGCACAGTGTACTCACATTCATCATTCAAGACGCTCCGGAATCGAAAGTGGGAACGATACAAGGCAAGTTGCGAGATGATGGCAACCAGAGAAATTCCACATGCGACGCGATCAGGATTCAACTTAAGCCTACTATAATGAGACGCGTTGCACGTTACCCAACATAAATACATCATGGTGAACCACGAATTCTTCGCGTAACTCTGAACTCACTAGCTGAAACAGTTTGTGCTATTCTCAAAAGTTCCTCTTCGAATCTCACCGAGCACGGTGCACATATTAACCGAACTTACAATGGAACAATGGTATACTCAGGAGAAAATTACCGAGAATTGGCAGGTCCAGTGGGACAGTTTGTGTGAATTGCGGCAGTTAGAAGGAAGAAGGTAAACGAATGTGAAACACGCAACTGTGGACTCACCATAGTAACTACCATAACACAACCGTTGTCTGGGTGCTGTCGTCACTAAATGAACAACTTGCTCAAATGAAGTGGATGACCAAGATGGCCTTCTTTATAGCAACAGAAATAAAACCTCCGATATTCATGGTGTTACCGAGCATGCAAATTCTCCTGATGGTGAGGCGCAAACACAAAACCGAGGTCAGTGATGGTACATACGCAACAATTCACTGGAAACCATATCTTCAACAAACCGCCGAAATGTATTCCTTCATCACTTAACTACGGGACCGGGGATTCAAGATTATTGGAAGTGACAATACACTCCGAAGGAATAATGCAAGTCCTATTGGATAAATGATTGAAGTTTCGCCCCAAGTTGGCAAAGGAAATTCGGCTAAACACAGTAGACGCAGGGCCTGAATGGTCAGCAATTCGATGAAAGTGTCAATCACACTATATCCTACTTCTCCACAGTCGCGGGGAGAGAGCAAAGTAACAGCACCCCCGTCACACAAGACGTAGAACACTTTTGTGAGCTAATGCAACCCGGCTGAAATTCACAAACTCGAGACAAAGAGTAAAATTGATTATCAGCCGACTACCTAACGGTCGGCTAAAATACAAACAAGAATTTGAAATACATCCAAGCAATCCTAAGATCCAAATCTCTAGACTGCTTGTACATTTGCGCCCAAGGTCATTTTCGTAATTTCCTTGAAAATGAGTCTGTCAAATCTCCCCAACAAGCTCTCCTAACATGAATAGAGAGACCTGGTCAAGCAATGAGGTAACCCATTTTAATACTAATGTAACATTTATGTTCCTTCTGCTAAGTGATCGAACCGAGTGGTGGTGGTGTAGTATTTTGATGCAAACAAAGAACTGACGTGAATTCATTTATCCTTAAGTAATCCCGAAAGAAACTTTACAATAACTGCAATTCATGGTACACTAAGCTCTACGTGGGAAATGGACTCTAAGCTAAACCCTATTTGGAGGCGTGCCTCAAACAAATCAGAGAGCCACATACCCATCAGCAAAGAGGGCATAGAAAATACAGCAATCGTTGCTGCACAGTTTAAAGTCTGCTTGCAAGAGCTGATTTCCAACTACCCTCTGTAAACCACGTTACATCTGATCTCGGTTTCGTACTACTAACGGGCGGTCGATACCTCATTCCTGTCCTATGATTGTTAAGTTTGTTAGCCGTTGTTGTGTCATACTGCGGAAATGAAAGTAGTCGTGCAGTTAGCTGTCTTAATTTTTAACTCACCTCTTAGACATTGAACAAATAAGCACACATCGAACATTCCTTGCTCTTCTCCAGAGTGGTCTGCTTTGATGAAGATTAAATTTAAGACAAATGACTATACAGCTGTTTTCGTTTCGCAAACAAGCTTAACGGCAGCTATGTAGCTTTAGCAAACTTGGGCCGGAAGTATTTGCAATGTTAGCGATCCAAATATTTTGGCCCGCACTTTACGCTGCCTTTGCCATTGTAATAGACACGGCGACCATGGCCGACAGAAGTACAACCAGATTCCCAATCAGAGCGTGTCACTTAGTTTCGGCCAATTTCTGGTTCAGCATTATAATCCTTTGCGTTGGCAACGTTATCCTTCCAAACATACAAATCAGAATATGTTGATTGTGAGTTGACGCCGTCATTTCGCTCAGTTATATCAATCACAAAACATGCAAAATTGGAACATTAACAAAAGGCGATTCTAAATAACAAAACGCAAAAGCTGCGAAAGATGGCGTAGAACCAATGTCAGCTGTTTTTTGGATGCACAGCGGTGATCGTTCACGATCGAGCCTCCAATGGCTCAAGTCTTTGGGCCACTGATCGCGCTTTAGGAATGTGAACGACTCATCAGGGTTGACTCAGTGACCAGTAGGCAAGGAAGAACCTGGTGATTGCTAGGGTAGCTCGGTTTCCCGAGTAAACTTCTTCCGCCGTCACGGATCCCATGCGGCTGCGTAACCATTTTGTGATGTGCTCATTGATTCTGATCTTAAGACTAGTTATTGAGCGCGATGTAGATGTCTCCAAAACTGCAGTTACGTTTGCATTAACGCTTTTCAAGAAGCAGTTTAATGAGACACTATCTCACTTGCGTCACGATAAATAATCCATTTCACTCGGGAGTGCATATAACTCTAACCAAACTAAGAGTTTTCTGGCCCTTTCTGTAACGCCGTAGAGAAAGCGTGCGTCAGTGTTTAGGTGAATGGCTGGTAAGTCAGTTAGATTTCGGGTGTTGGACAAAACCCGGTAAATATGTGCTTCGATAGTTAACGTCACAGTGATCGAATTGACCAAGGTGCACTGCTATGTAAACCAGCGATCACATTGAGGTTGCGCGTCGCAATACATTCACACAACGACTGCTTCAACTCCATCATCAAATCAGCTGATATGTCTCCTAAAACTTGAAATACCCGCTTTCGTGTCTTTCGTTACCTTAGGTTTTATATTCCTCACTCCAGTCATGACACGGGACATGTCACGCAATCGCGTTTTATCAGTTATAAATCAAGTTTATTTTTCTGGTGGAGAGTTACCCATGTCCGTGTGCTTCTGCTCTAGGTGCGTCAATATCGAACACAAGTGGGATTCATAACCTTTATCATTTCCACTACTGCCATTTTACTCAGTAGGTTAAAATGCTAAAAGATAATTTCGTGAGGTTTGGAAAGCGAATGTTTTGGAAAAGGCTTGTGTGCGGCTGTTTCTCCCTTGCCACAAGTGCAGGAGGAAACCTAACCATTACTTGTGGAGAAGGATTCTTAGTGCAAAATAGTTATGTACTAGAGAAGGAACCTACATATGTTAAGAATTCCGAACTTAGAAGAGTCTGACTCATTTACTCACTAAATTAGTGGGTCCATTTGATTCTACGCATCGATGCGTGCTATCGGCTCAGTTTGACAAACGGTGTAGTATAAGCAAAATACTCCAACGCCATTCATTTGCATGGCCGAGTATAAGTTGCACAACGCGTCCGTCGTTTTCGGTGATCCATATTCGATGGGTACTTTGCGCCTCCTCGTTTGACACATACTATCCATTCGGATTACGTTTCATTCCTCCCCACTAAAGTTACCGTGATATCGATCTCGCACGAAATCTGTCCGACCTACATGGCTGCTGCTGAATTGCGCTCTCGAAATGCAAAAGTCGGACTGCACAGTGATCAAGTCACTATTTTAGCATAAAAATGAAAAACTATTTAATTGTTAGGAAACGATGACTTGGGGTAATGGCATACACCGCAGCATCGCACACTCCTGGCTGAGCTGCCCAAAACCGGCTGAATGGTCCTGGCTGCAGTGTTCACGCTATCCACTCTGCCAACGCTCCCGTGTTTGGACGGCGCAGTCTGTCGGGCATCCTCATGTTTGACTTTGCGCCAAGATTCCTTTCGGCCAAAGTTTTCAAGGCGTCAGTAAACGGGTGCCAGATTTTCCCTCTTGCCACAGCTGCCCCATGTGTGCCGTAGTATTTTATCCCCGCTCGTAACAGTTCCTCAATTCCTCTAGCGTGAACGCGCCGCATTTCTCCTTGCCGAGTGTTGGTGTATCCAGGGCCTCTTAGATCGGTTACGTCATTTGGCCTCTTCCATTCCGGGGGTAGTTTCATCTCGCCTGGGCCACATTTGGTCGCGTGTTGGTTATCTTTTTACTTGCAAAGTCACCGGAAACTTTTTTTTATCTTGAACCCAGATTCCTCCATCATCCACGCTTGGGTTGCCTACAGGTTTCGTTTTGCTACCTTCCTGTTGTTCCGTGGTTCCTTCGGCGATAAATGGCAGGTTGGCCACATTTACCTCTCTAGATCCACCAGAATTTAAGGCCCGCAGGTATACATTAGTTGAGATGTGGATTGCCAGGCTGTCTAAGCATATAATATGTTCCGGTGCATCCGGTATAAGCCATCTCTTGACAACAGACAACCAAATTTTTTCCTAACTTCGGTGGGATCACCGGCACCTTGGTAGCACATCGCCCTTCCGTCCAGAACCGAATTCCCGCCTTGTGGACTTGCAGATGTTTCAGGTTCCGCGCAGACAGTCCGAATTGTTGGCCTTGGTGTTTGGATGTCACACTATGATTCATTATTCGTGCTATTATCAGCTTGTTCGCGAGCCTATCATTTCGTTGTTCAACTGTCAACCTCCCTGGATCTAGCTCTAGCACATAACAACAGAAACGGAAGGCAACGTTTAGCAAATCTTCCCACTCCTCAGGGGCGATAAAAATACCTGCCGTTCCGTCGTCGCTCCCTGTTACGTAGTTTAAGGTGAAGTCCTAGTTTTGTAAGCTCAGTACACACCTAGACAATTTGCCTCGGGGGTCTTTGGAGGACCTAGACCATTCATAGGGCTTGTGATCTGTTTTGAAATGAAAGCGTTGACCCAGTAAGTACGACCGCTACTTTTTCAGCGCCCAACCATTTGCCAAGCACTCCTACTCAACTATTGAATATTTGCGTAAGGATAGCGTTAAAATTCCGTTAGCGAATTTTATCGTCACATGCTTTTGCTTTAGTATTACACCGATTCAGACGTCACTTGTGTCTGTGACCACCGCGAAGCTTTCTCCGGCGATCGACAATTGCAACGTAAGATTCTGTCTTCCTATTTCTTGCTGGCATCCACGTGAATTTATTCTCCATACCTGACGGGTGGTACAAAGTAATGTAAGTAATGTGAGGCTAACCATTGTCCTCTGCACAGTTCGTAACTGGCATGGCAGTGGAAGATGAGCCGGGCTATATCATAGTCAACTGCCAATCACGCAGGTCTACGGCTGTCACCCATGGCGAAGTGGCACTAGCTGCTGGCATCCTGAAGTCATGGGGGCGGAATCCGGCAGGGTTCCGCTGGGAGGCACACCACTGACAAGACCCAAAAGGTCGAAACGCCGGAGTCTGGTGCTTTTCCAGATTAGCCTAATCCTGTTGATTGGGATTGGGCGATGGTGAATTAGCTGCATTATACCAAAAATCCTCACTACTCATTAGTAATGTAAAACTGTTAAGATTCCTGAAGAATGTACTGGAGTTGCCGGTGCGGTCAAAAAATGCCCTGAGAGGGCGTTTCGAAGTCAGAACTCGGGTGCCTGGAAGTGTCAGTATTTTCTCCGACAGCAGATACAGCACACCCTGACCCACCATGTGAGCAAGCAGTGTCACGTAGGAGTTGAGATTTAGGACCATTTATCCGTAATCCCTACTGTTGAATGCTTTGCAACTTTACTTCCAAATGACAGCAGTGTTCAGTTTCTGATGCATTTTATTTCATGATGTCGTCTCCATACGCGGTCACATTCTCGAACGCATCCAGCAGGCGGCGCAACCAACGCCAGCTAATCCAAACTGCAGCCTTTTAAATTGGCGTTCTTTCGCGCCAACTGTAAACGCTGTCGTCTCCCGGTCCTCCTGTTTGCCTGCCAGATCCCATCAGCCAGAACTCAAAATCAGCACCATGAATATCTTTGAATTCTGAAATTTGTCGAAGTTGTTTGAGTCTGATGGCACCGGGACAAAAAAGAGCGACCTTTTGTTCAGCCTTCTAAAGTCCACTTGAAAGCGGTAATTTCCGTTGGTCTTCACCACCAAAACTATTTTGGAGTTATACAGGCTGTGAATTGCCACAACTACATCCGCATTCAAGATCTCCTTAAGCTTCATTTTGACCTCGGCCTAAAACTGTATTGATATTCTTCTGGGTCCTAGCGCCCGCTCCGCGGCAGCGAAAACGGAATTGTTTGTTCGAGCTAATCACAAAATTCTTGGGAGCAGTTATTGTCTGTGAGGAGAGGTTTGTATTTGCCGACAAGCGATTGCGGGACCGAACAAGTGTATATAACGGCAACGACCGAACAAACCGGTGTGAATGCTTCCCAAGCAGCTGGAGTATATACCCGTATTTCGTCATCAGCATTCCTCGTTTCAGGTCCACGATGGCTTAACTGGCTTGGAGATAGTCTTTCCCCAGAATGGTCTGTTTTGCGTCCGGCGACACGGCGAAGAGATGATTGAACTTATGACTCCCGATACCAACCACGTGCTCCACCATACCGGTTAGGGGTATGTCGCACTCACCGACCGCTTTCGCCATCATTTAATATGATTGAGTTTTCACTTTATCTCAGTGACTGATCAAGGAGACTGTTGCCCCTTGTAAAAATTAAACACCTTTCTGTTTCTCCATTCGTCTATACCATCGCTTCAAGCAGACATTTGTTCAGAGCCTAAAATATACACACTCCAACAAGTGCACCATACCGTCTGGGACTTTTACTTGGTACACAGAAGATGTGGTATGCTTTGATGAGCGTTTCCGCTTCAAGTGTCTCTGTTTTCCACAGTAGAAGCATTACTCAGTCTGCCACGTCCTCTGTCGGATGATTCGACCTGCCCCGATATTTTTCGGAGTCTGCTCCAACTTCTCTTCTAACCTGTCCACTGGCTTGCTGTCTTTATGGTCTTCGGTTCTCAGTGTCGACATTGGCTTCTGTACTAAGACACTTGACAGCTGATGAAGTTCGACCAAGCTGGTTTTCTGACTGGCGTTCCCAATCTGCAGTCCATACTCCATCGTTGAAATTTTACCGTCCAAAAACTGCTCCACTAACACGTATTGTCTTGACACGTCGTCCCAATGTGGTAGCGCCAGATCTAACAAGCCGCCAAGATAGATCATAAACACGAACGGATTCGCTCCTAGCCCAAGCCAGCCGCCTGAAATCGCTTCATGTTTACCTGGCGGTAGACCGGACTGTCGCACTCCGCGATCTTCACCTATATCGCGGGGGTCTATTCCAAGTTGGCTGGGCATCTTTCATCTCATCCGGGATTGCATTTGACCGTCCCTTGAGTAGACGCTGCGAAGCAAACCAACTTCGTCAATTCCTGCTTTGCTCTGACTGCTTCCGCGACATTTTGCTCCAGGAACGTCCGTACTTTCCCGCGCTCAGTTGGCTCTAGCCACGGAATCCACATCTTTATCCTCCGGCTTTTCACCCTTCCAAATATGGAGATGACACAACCATGCGGACGAGTGGGTTATTGGAGAACGAATGTAGACGCGGTATAATATTTCAAATGTAGACCAGTCGGACTCATTTGTGCACTTCATTCTTGGTCCCATTGGGTTCTAGGCTCTGCTGCAGGTTATCCACAACTTCCCGTAGCAGTGTGATTTAGGCCCAAACCCCCCGCGTCATCCGTTTCCATGGTTGATTGAACAGTGCACTAAGTGTGCGTTGCCCGCAATTATAAATTAATCGTTGAGTTCATCCTGAACAACGACAACTCTTTACAAATATGGTTTGCGTTTTAAAACTCCTGAAGCTAAAATATCAAAGTCACTTTGAAGTGTATCCTAAGAAGTTATGCGTAATATGTTTAAACAATTAATCAAGTTTGTATTATTCGACCAAGGGAAAATTAGTTCCCTAAATAGAGAAAATTAAAAATGGTTAGATTGCACTGCTTTTATCCAGAAATTAATTTGGGCATAAATTTCAAATTAAGTAACACCAATTAGTCAAATTTGCTCTGCTGTTGGTTTGTCGTTGCATCTTGATTCTTCACAATCACATGAAAGATTTTTGGGGTGGAAAGAACGAAACAAAATAAAAAATTTATGGTTTATGACTTTCGAAACAAAAGTCGGAATGTTCAGGAAATTAACGGTAGCTTAATATCGCATGCGCAAATCGCAAGCTGCCCTACATTGCGAGATGTATGTGCCTTTCCTAAAGTGACTGTCTGTCGGTACTTGGTATTTGTGCGACAAAATAGTCCACTTGTCTACCGTAAATGTTATTTGCCACTGTTGGCACTAAGACTCAAAACCGATGAGTCATCCTGAATGAGACGTAGGGCTTCCTTGGTGTTTGCATTTTCTTGTGAGTGGACAACGTTAATGTCATCCGCAAAAAAGAACGTAGCACTGTGTCTTGTTCCCTGGAATACATCATTACCAGACACTAGAAAACGTAGTGGACCAAGTACACTTATTTGAATTACTCCACTGTTGACGGCTTTCGGTTTAGAGAAATGGTCGCCGACGCGCATCACCTGCCGTCTACCAGTTATTTACATAGGCAGTCAAGAAGTCCTTAGCAATCCACTGCCTATGGTCTTCTCTTTGTTGAGTAATCTTTCGTGAGGCCATCCATCAAAGGCTCTTTGAAACGCATCCAGGAATGGGATTATAACATTGTTTTCATTGTCTATGGAGACAGTTACGTAGTTTAAGTAGGCTATCTGGTATGTTACGCAAGATCGACCGTGTGTAAAGCCATGCTAGCAATTGCTGATGAACATGGCCTTGCTCAAGAATTGAGTTATTAAACTTTTACTATTCTCACCATTATCCATGATAGGACGGGAGAGTGCTTAATGGAGCGCCAATTAAAATCTCGTTGCCTGCCCTAATTTTGTGTCTCGGAATAACGGCAAAATTTTCTACTGAGCAGAATATAATCCATTGTTAAAAGATAGGGTAAAGATATTGAGCAGAAGCACAGGCAAGTCACTACCACTGTTTTTAATAATCAGAGAAGGATTCCATCAGATTCTGCACAGTCGCCGAACCTTAGCGCGAGACTAGAGCAGCGATTTTTGCTATAGCGCCACCAGTTACTGTGAACAACATCTACTTTGCTCTGTTGTTTGCACCTTCGAGGAATATACCCATGGGTTATTCAATCGGAGTCAATCTGTAGTGCACTGTGCATTTGCAATCTATTTATTAACGCCACTAAACACACGCGTTATCCTTATTGAGGAAGAGGAATCGGCTTGCACCGAGCAATTAGCTTTGGGGCGCCGATTTTTGATCAGGTCGGAGAAAGTGTTCCGAAACCAAACGCCCAAATAAGGTTAGAGATATATGGCATCTTACATAGTCAGAGGGGATTCGGTACTAGATAATTCCGAAGCATACTAATAGCAATATATCGATCCAGTTGGTTAAATGCTTTTTGGTTGTAAAGGTTCTTTTATCAACTTCCAGCTCAGCATTAGTAGCTTCAATCCAGCAGGAACGAGCAATCAGCAAGTGAATGGTGAATTACCATCTCCAACAAATTCATGCTATTCCTGTACAATAAAATAGCTACTATCAAGGCACTACCTGAATTTCTCGTTAAAGAGGAACTCCATGATTTTGACAGCATTGAATAACGAGAAATCTGATGGTAATTTTCAGTCTGTACACATGCGCTAGGACATAATGTAACGCGAAAATACATTGCCGGTAGTTAGATATACATCTGTCGTACATTTGTCCGGTATTTTTGTGTTGTTCTGTTCATTGAATACACTTTCGTATCAGCCAAATGTTACTGACAGGGTCCAGAGTCCTTAACGCTTTCTTAAAGTTCGCATAAATCAACACAGAGATTTTACTGTTGATTTTTAGCGAAGGCATTTTGCTTCCCCGGTGGTGAATTTGTAGAAATGTCGAAGCTTGTTCACCAAAGAATACGCAATAAATTGTTGCATACATCTATATTAGTACAACCAATTTTTATTTTGTAACTAAAGTACGGAAGTTTAAATGATTTTGCGCGTTAAACGAACAACTCTACCATTCAGAATGCGAAACTCAAGCAACAACATACGCATAATCGCTCGCATTCCGAAGGCAAAGAAGACCATTTCCTCGGTAAAACGGGCGGAGCTATATTCCTTATCAGAAAGGACCGTGGTATATTTTTAAAGAAAAAACAATACTAGTGTGAAGCTTGGTTTAATGCCTTACGTTCTTATTGTGATAAATATGATGCTGTTTTTCTCTTCGTGTTGATCCCGAAATGCCATAACTCTACAGCAAACCATTTGTGGGTGGTGACTGTATGCCCCATTTTAAACCCAGCTTGAATTCCCCAAGTCTACACTTTATTAGACTTCTTTGTTGGTTTAAGCTAATGTCGGAAATAGTATGGCTCTCCCCGTACTGATTCAGTCAACATGAGTAACCTGCCAGTTGCTGTATCTCTGGGTGAAAAGTGTCCCCAGAAGTAACTAATATTCGCACGGTAGAAAAAGCTGAACTACTGGCTCTAGGGGCTGACATCGTAAACCCTATAATAGTAATCTGTATAACAGTGGAATAGGAGATTTGCCACTCTGTAATCAGCTCATCTTGTCGGCATTCTAGAGTTGCCAGTGGCTTAGTGTGCCAAGTCACCGGGAACGAAGGGTTATTGGTTTTGTTTCTAATGTAGCTAAGGGATAAGCATTACTGAGGAAATTCAATGGAACAAAACGAAAGCCTAGTGCATTCCGGATGTGTGGGGAATTTCCGCTAAAGATTGTCTGTGTGGAATCATCTAGGAATTAAAAGCGGCTCTTTAACTCCTACTACCTGTTGGTCAAGCAAAGTAATATATCATTACATTTTGCCTGTATGTGCGTCGAGTGTGACAGTTGTCATCTAGACCGGCTGACAGATGGCTATGTTGTGGCGCAAGCACTCATAATTGAAGTTCGCACTACATATGTACTCATAGCTTTCACTTAGTGAATCAGTTTGCACTTCAAGGAAATTATACAAATGGTAGGATTGCTTCATTTCGATCTGCATGTAAGCAATCCCTGAGATGCGATAAAGAGCACGCCTGAGCTTACTGACTTTTGTAATGTCTCAAGGTGCATATTTAAACGAGATGAGTTAAAATACCTGTTAATCACGTAGAACCATACGGAAGTATGCGTTGTGGATTTACCCTGCATTTGGCCGTGGATACGGTGGATATCATAAGATTGCTTCTCCTAAAATAGAAAGATTCCAAAAATAATTACTTTCCTGGCAAACTAAGCGGGCACCAGTTAACGTCACTTTCATTCCCACTAAAAGTATACATCTGCAGTACGACGAAACAGCTTGTTGCACTGTATGAGAACGACAATTGCAGAAAGCAAATATCTTTCAACCAATAAGTGGTCAGCATAATAACCCACGAAACAGTTCCTATGCGGATAAATCAATTTATCTATCGATCTGAAACAATTCTCCCAAACTCCAATTGTAACGTATCAGAGAAGATAGTAACGATAGTCCGTTTCGCTTGCTTTTCTCTTTAGGTATATTCAGTTTTTCCGAGACAAACAGGAACCAATTTGCTAACTTTTAAGCGGAATATGCAGATTATTACACGTCCCAGGTTATCTGTAACATCTCAGCTCACATTCCTTCGGGAATAGTAGAGGGGTTAAACTACAACTCACTAGCGACGAAGCGTGATTGGTCTTAAATATTTTCGTCAATACGTCAAATAATCCCACTTGTTTTACGATACAGTGCTGTGAATCTCACCGTGATATTGGTCATGCTAACTCTCCGCCCTCTTAGACTCTTCCAATTAAATTAAACATGAGCAGGTTGGAGAAATTCACATACGACTATTTGCTTGTCTGTGCAATTCGGTTTGTTATATGTGTGGAGGCCTATCATCATGGTTTCACTGATGCCGGGTCTGTGCAATATTTCATTGCCTGTCCGGGAAACATTTCGTTTTGCGACGGGCATAAAAAATGACAAGACGAAGCAGTCAAACGTAGTTACATTATATTTATGGTCGGTCGATACCAAACTGCTGAAACCACACTTCTTGAATTTCTGTGTCATACATACCGATATAAAAATATGCTATTTACTGTAGGCTCGTCCAAAATTGGTTGACAGACAAAGGATCCCGACTATTATTCGCAAAAGATGGATCCGGTTTTATTGGCTGGATGTATGGTGAACCTTACGGCGTCGACGGACAAGTGGTCGTGTTCACTCCGCAAAGTTTCAAAACTGAACCGCAGGTCTCCAAGCTGAGGACGCTGGTTTGCAGTACATGCAATTACAAATTTGCCGAGTCACCTGCCCCACTGCTTTTTGTTGGACTTGCCTGAGCAGCTGGATCGTTTGTTCATTCCGAATTTCCAGTTCACTGATTGTTTTCACAAACGGAAAAAGTCACTACGATAATGTGTGCATCCAGGTGAGTTCGAGACAGGATGGCGATGGTAAGACTGACATGGGTTTTGTAAAGCGTTGTTGTCGGAATTCGTGTATCACAAATTAGAGTCCGTTTCCAGACTGTCAAACACTGCAGTGTTGGCAATTTGCAAGAGTTTGAATTATTAACCGCAATTAGTCGCGGTCGGCTTCTAGTATCGCTCAGCTCCAATTGACCATGGCCTAATGACACAGATGTTCAGGTAGCTGGATATCCGTTCGCAGATTCCTGGTGGAATCGGAGAGTTGCACTAATAATGTGTTTCCCTTTCCCTATGAAGAAAGGATCATATGGCTCTTAGCTTGATATGAAAGGGACGTCTTACTGGTGGCTGTCTATATCGAAACAGCTGCAAGTAAAACCAAACGCCCATCCTCATAACAGTTTTCATAGCTTGCCTTTGCCTAAATAACTAAACTACGAATCTCTGTTACCTTAATTTCGATGAGGATCAAGTGCTCTGTTATTTCCTTTCTGGATTTGTGTGGTGACGAAATGACATTCCGCCTGATATCATAAGCTCTGTCACTGATTGCGGGTACTTCTTAATCATTGCTTGTGTGTGTGTGGGGTTATATCGTCTCCGCGCTGCTGCTGTACTAAGCGCTACCTTCTAGCCAGGATTACCTATGGCTCAGCCGGTAATCTGGCGAATCCGGTGTATTTGCATCAAAACTTTATCATATTCTGAGAATTGCAAAAGGCAAACACTCAGCGAGCAGTATAAATACATCATACAATGAACGTCGAATGCCAATGTAGTTCTAATAGTAGTATTTCACCTTGTTGGTCGGATTGCACAGATCCGCTGAACATCAGTTTGTGGCTGAGCTAATAACAATTTGCCATATTTCACTGGACAGTTTCAATTCAAATCCGTGGCTGCGTGTGGAGACTCCTCATGTGCATAACGGGGTTAACTGGTCTCTTTATGGTACTTCAGAAGTTCGCAGATCTGCGATCTCGACCGGCGGACGTACATATCAACAAGTCACACTCACATAAGATTTGCAGTAAATTGTAGTACCCAAATACCTCCAGACGATCGGAGACGTGATGGGGCGATGAATATTAAAGGTTACAGTTTTTTTGTTTCACACACATCGCGTAGGAATTGGTGGAGCGTAGGTTCTACACTAATCCATGAGGAAAGCGTAAATGTGCATAAGCCAACCTGGACACATCAAGTCAAGTCGAAGTCACAGTGTTAGCCAGTAAGCATTAATTACAAGTAGTCCCGTTGAAGACCAAATAGTACCGAAAATTGGAGTAAGTAAGTGCCCACTCGCGTGCTAATAGCAGCACATTTCCCTAATGTATTTGACAAGTTAAAATGTGGAATTGAACTTAAACACTCTGGGATATATTTTGCTCGTTCGCATGGGTACGGCTCAGAAGTTACTAGTTGAAGCTTCAACCCTGCATTCTCACACACCGTAATAATGACCGAAATCAATCCGTATAAGTCAATCTACCTTTTTGACTAAATGAGTGAATTAAAGTTTGTTGTGGGGGACATACAGTTCTAGCTCTTACGTAGGAAAATGAGTTCTGCGCTGAACCAAACGTACCCCGCCGCCACAGTTCGCATTCAGACCGAAACCGTTCCGCTCATCCGCAACCGCCTAAAACACAGAATTTCGACCCAATACATTTCCGTTGTCCTATAACAGTTCACTTACAGCTGTGGTGCGAGTTACATCGGACACACGACCAGACGTCTGTCAAATCAGATAGCGTAGCACTGTTCTGCCTCATTACAGCGTGATACTTTCAGGAATGTCCGCAGCCCCATATAGAAAACCTAATGGAGAGCGTACACGCCAGATAGACAAATAGTGCCCCTCAGCTAGTGCACTGACATCAAAACGTAGTCTATAATGATTTAGAACGCCCTTGCTGGCCACAACAGAAGCGGTTGGGATTAAGCAACTCAGACCGAAACTGTATAACCAGCGTGTACTTGCGTAAAGTTTAACCACACCGTGGTCCTAACCTTTTCAGCTGACTTCAGGCATAGTGGTCAATTTTGGTGGGTTCAAAGGACTATAGATTGCCACTATTCCTCCGGTCGCAGCGTTCACGACAGATCGCCGCACCACTATTAATAGCTTTTATACAAATACATATGAAGCACATAATTGTAGTGGCGTGCAGAGATTTATCGAAAAGAGATTTCTTGGCAAGTTTCCTTTTGACATCTAAATAAGCGCAGTTAAACAACTTCAGTAGATGCAATATTACTGCGTCTTGAGCTACAGTCTGACCATTGCATATAAAGATTCTGTAGTTTGACATCCAATTAAAATTACACTTCATCCGCTTCCATCTGTTGAGGCATTTAAGTTCTTCTCCGAATAACAAGTGAAGTACTTTTTCTTAGATACTGGACACATTCAAGAAGATAAAATTGTAAATGACCTATTGGTGGCGAGAATGTCCGTAATTTGACCACTAAATCGATAGAGCATCGGAAAAACATTGTGAAAATGTGAAGGTATAACATCGTCATACGCGTTA
>CALYDF020002388.1:0-36839 GCA_944474145.2 Dicrocoelium dendriticum | reverse complement strand
CTAAAGTCAGGCTTGCTAACCGGCCGACGGCATCTGTACCACCTACTCCGACAATTACTACCCCTTTAAGTAGGCGAGACACATCTAGCGTGCCTGCTATTACCTCATCCCTAGGTGCCATATCTCACTGGTTGATTACAACACTGACACCGACAGTCCTTAGCCGGGTAACATACGTATCGATCTCCTCGATAAAACGCCTAAAAAGATACCCTTACGTCCCTTTTCTGGACCAAACACAAGTGATGCGACACCGTTTTCACAACGTTCTTTAGTGCCAGCCAGTGTCGTTTAACAGAACGACAGTGCGTTAACAGTCTTGTGCGCTAACATTCCTGAGTCCAAATCTAACAAAATAAATAGCATGTTGTAGATGGTCGCAACCACTTGCATTCCATCTGCGATGCGATTGGTATTTCGGGTTGACCCAACTAGGCTACGACGCGTATCGCGTCACCCAAATGCAGTGCATTACGACAAATCCCGATCTCTTCGAGTGACCTTGAATTCAACTCAGTAGACAGTGATACTCCTTTTTTCAGCAGTTCACCTTCGGATCTTCGAGCGGCGGACGCATCCTACTGCATATTCCTTGGAAAGGATGGTCAAAGTAAAAATAAAACCACGGCGGCCCTTCTACGAACGAAAGCAAAAATACCGTATTTGTTCATGGTGTTCCTGAATTACTGGGCTCTCCTGAGCAGGAAGTGCAAAAGCATGATGGAGAGGAGTGGTGCTACATCCGCGAAGTATTATCTTTGGACCACGTTATCGCTAAATCACTAACGAGAATTCCTTCGTCTCCAAACTACAAGGTCCGTGGTCCAAAAATATTCGAGTCGTGCTGCACTCTGATGGAATGACAGAAGTCCTATTGGATAGCTGGTTGAAGTATCGCTCCAAGTTGCCTACCGTGATTAGGCTAAAAATACACGACGCATGGCCACTAGTTTTCAGCACTTCATTGGAACATGCAGCCTCAGTAAAATATTTGTCTCCGCAATCCTGCTGAGTTGTAGACAATATGGCATTAGCGATACCTGACGGGACAAGGAGACACAGGAGAGAATATCTCCATCTGGGATGCCCCATGCTACTATGCAGCCTGCCTGAAATTCAAGCACCAATGACCCACGCAAAAACGATTAGCGACTGACTGACGAACGGACGGCTTAAAACTTAACACGAATTCGTTGTTTACCCCCACCCTTTTAACACCAAAAACACAATCATTTTTGTATACTAACGCTCCAGGTCGTTTTAGTAAGTTGGCTGAACTTAGAGAACACCAGGCGTCACAACCGCAGGATTTCATTATGGTTACGGAGACCATGTTGAGCCATGAGATAGCAGATTCTGAAGTCAATTTACCTGGTATGTCACTGCTTCGGGATGACAGAGCTGGAAGAGGTGACGGCGTGATTCTGTACTACAAGGCTAACTTCCCGTGTGAACTTATTCACCACCCAGAGATCGGTGCCGCAGATTCGCTTTGGTGGCGGCTATGATCACGGAATAAAGACACATGTCTTATAGCTATGATTTGTCATCCATAAACTCTATGTGTGAAATGCACTGCAAACTAAACCACGTTCTTAATTCTACATTGAGCAAGACATACAGACACATTCCCAGCTCAGGCGACTTGAATGCGCAGAATCTGGAGATAACGAAAACCCATAGCATGCAGTTCAAAGCTTGTTTACAAGAAGTAATTTCCAGCTATCCTCTGTACAACCACGTGGCCACTCCCACCAGATTTCGAATTGCTAACAAGCCGTCGCTACCTGCGGCTCGGTAGCTGAGGTGTTTCCCACCTCTAGCTAACGTATATGGTGTGTGTGTGTGTGTGTGTGCATCGATACTTGCTTTTGTGCTCACCAACGAAGAACTCATGGTAGACGAAATACTTACAAACACACCACTGGGTCGCAGTGACCATGTGACTCTACCGTTTAACTTTGTATGTTATGCAGAATAACCTGAGAGAGAGGATGATAAACCGGATACGGCCACGCATCACAACGTGTTATACGCGCTTGTCATTTAGGTATCTTGGACCTTCTTAACTGTATGCCACCTGGGACACTTTTACAAGGACATTTACCACACTGGTAACACACGCATCTGAGCAGAAATCCTTCCGTCGTCAAAGGAGAAGGAAGTCATTTCCGAGGAGCTGAACACGCAAAGGCATGTCCTTGAGGGAATTAGCATGGACGGCTCACAGGGACTCATCGAATTCCGAAACCTGGACTGCCTATGTGGCACAGCGTAACTTCTGTGTGGGTTTCATCCGCGAGGACAAGGTGACGCATCAGCAGGAGTTAATAAAGGATTATGCACGAATCACAAACTCTTATACAGGCATGTTAAAGTCCTTCGTAACGTGCAACTCGGAATTCCAGCACTGATCATGACTGCCGGGTGCACGCGATCAGCAACGGAAGCAGCCGATCTCTTACGGTTCCATTAACTCACAAACATTCCAGAGAGTAACGGGCTCGGTGGTTATCCCTGTTTCTATGTTCCCACCATCAGGCTTAACCAATATTACTTTTACTGCAGAAATTGTGTCAAAGAAACTGTTCTCCCTGCCTCTCCACAGCTCACCTGATGTCAAAAACATTCGACCGAGAGCTTTACGGACAGTAGCCAGTGATCTGGCGAACTGGCTATATTCTATCAGCATTGTATGGAGGAGAACCATATTACAACAATGTGGAAGCGAGGGACGTAGTCGCACTAACCCAACTAATTACCGTCCTATAACACTACTCACTGTGCTTTCCAAGGTTATGGAGTCTATCATCGCTTATATACTCATGCAGCATGTGGAAAATCACAACATGATAGCACCAGAGCAACGTGGCTTCCGACAAAAGCGCTCGTGGACTGCTTACCTGCCAATTGCACGAAATAGTTGGACTGAAGCAGTTGATGGTGGAGCAGGAGTTGTTGTCAAGTGTTTGATCGCTTGGACCACCGAATTCTCCTCCATTAACTTCAGCTCTGTGTCATTGGTGTTCCACTGCTGCGTTGGATAGGCAATTTCCTGCACGAAGCTCGGTTAGAAGTGAGATTACGAGAATCACTGTCCGACGCAATTGAGGTGGAGTACGGCATACCACAAGGCTCGTTGCTTGGACCCCCTCTATTCTTGAGTTTCATAAACGATCTGGTGAGGGAAATCACTTCCGATTTCCTGTTCTTCGCGGATGTTAACGTGTTATGGCGAGTGATCACGGAAAGCTCCAGCGTGGCCTCAACACGATTTCAAACTGGTCACTTCTGAATACACTACCGTTAAATGTGGAAAAATGCCACGCTGTTCAATTGCAACATAGGCATGACTATGTGTATAGGCTTGGGTCACATGTATTACAGACAACTTCCCGTGAACGCGGCCTTACTGTGCTCATTCAAACTGACCTTAACTGTCCAAAGCAGCCAGAGGCAGCTGCGAAGAGAGCCAACCAGCACGTGGGCTTGCTTCGGAGACCATTCGGAAGATTCGACCCATCCATTTCCCCCTTGATGCACAATTCTTACGTGCTCCCTCTTGTTGACTATGCCACCCAAGCTTCGCAACTCTATTTGAAGCGCGAATGAATAGTGCTAAAGAAACCACGACGCAGGGCCACGAAGAACGTCAAGGGCCTACGAAATCTGTCCTCCCAACAAAGACTGAAGTCACTGGGAGTTTTCAATGGCTGCTATCGAAGGCTGCACGGCGATCTCATATTAGTCTACCAAATATTGACTGGCGTTAAGCACGTATGCTGTCACTTGCTGAAACTCAACCATAACACCAATCTCAGAGGTAACCCTCTGAAATTGTGTGCACAGTATAGCTGTCTGAAATGCCGGCGGAATTAGTCTTCTCTTCGGCTTTGTTAAATGTGGAACTGTCTGCCAAACTTCTTTATTTTTTCCCTCACGTTGGATCTTTTCAAAAGACGATTGCATTTTACCCTTGACCCCCATCACTTCGTTCACTAAACTGTGCAACTTTGGAATATATTAATTATCTCTTCAAACTGGATTAACATGTTACACAGACCTGAAGAGGGGGTACAGAAGTGAGTATTCTCGTTTTTACTTTTCTCACTGAGTACAACTATTATAAATGTCCCCATTTTCCATCGTCGTTCACATTCACTTCCCACTTACGCTACTATTATTCAGCAGCATATCTGCTAGGCAACCGCTCAGACAACTCACCTATTTTTGATGATTGTAGTTTTACCCCCACCATCCTGCGGAACTTGTCAAGCAACTGCTTTTTTACCCGACATATATCACTGTACATTGTACTTCTCAAGAGTAATATCGGAATGGCGCGACTATAACGACTTTTGAACACAGCTATTCGTCGTATATTCAGTGCTTCTAAATTCCCTTCTATTTGGACGACCAGAAAACTGCTGATACCTTTGGTCCGATCCGCTCAACCATTCTGCGCCGTACCCGATTGCTTATACTGTTTCGTCTCTCCTTGTGGCAGAACAGATCACTGTCTGGTTCAGTGGATGGGAGATCAAATTCCGTAGCAGTTTGATAAGTTGACTGCGCAACGGGCAACGGGACAAGAAGTGGCAGTTAAGCAGCCACTCTCATCCCTCGCTAGACACCTAATAGGTAGGGGTCTTCAGTTTGACCCTGATTCAACGTTTTCAGTTGTCTTCCGAAACAATAATGCCGGGATGCTTACATTTGCCGGGACCGTGACAGTTAATCGTCAGTGTCCTACTTTTTTATAAAAGCAACTGGAAGTAATCCTAAAGCTTCCTTGGGTTTCATGACTACCACAGTCCCGGTATCCTTTGCCTTGCTTTGTTGGGCTTTTCTATACTGAGCCTCTTCAGAACGATCGTTTTACTCCTCTCACGTGATCTGTGTAGGTGGTTTGTTTGTAAGTAACCAAATGACACAGATCGCTGCCATCTCGCAGTGCTTGTCTTGCCATTGTCTTGGAGTATGTTGCCGAGGTTGCCCTCATCTTTGACAGCTCATCCGTTCATTGCGGCCGGTTTCAGCAAGTACCAAGCTGTCAAGTGTAGCATACTCGACGCAATGTATGCCGCACCATCTTTAACTGACGTGCGTTGAACCTGCTATTATTTCTCAAATACTCTAGACATTTGGCACTTTTTACAATCGTCATTTTCAAATCTGATTCGTTAAATCAAACTAATCCCTAGAGCAACGTTCCTACTTTTCACCGTGGCTCCATTGTCTTCTGTGCGCACTCGGCAGTGTGTCGTCCTAAGGTAACTGCTGCTTAGTGAGCTGAAATTAACCTACCCATGTGAATAAGTAGTTTAGTGTTAAGTTCGCAATGAGTTTGGCTAATAGATTGTCGTATCTCAATGTATCAAAATGCTAAATCCAACTTATTTTGATTCCCGAATTATATATCAGCAGTCTGGTAGACTGTTTCAGACGATACCTTTGTTATTCTTTTTGGGTGCTCGCGTTTTTTGCGCTTCGGGGTTGTGGATGTAGGAAGAGGATAGGCGGTCAGTCGATGATTTGTTGAAGAGGAATGAAGGCCCTTATTTCGCCCTTATCTCGGTTGGAGCCTATCAGCTCCCTGGTTGTGGACTGAGGGACGATGAACACGTTTGGCTGAGTACACTTGTTGACATGGCAAGCAGCCGACCTTTCCCCTACTGCATAGTTTCCCCCTCAAACCACGATTTCACCCATTAGACATAATATAATTTTTTTGCGGCACAATAGACTGCTGTTAGCTCTCCGATATTGGTGACTCTGCCAGCATCATTCATTCATTCATTATACCCGTTAGCTAGAGGTGGAAAACACCTCAGCTACTGTGCCGCAATACATAGAAGAAAACATGTGACAGATGCGTGCCAGCTGAGCTATCAGTAACGAGTGTGCATCGTTCCGAAAAGCTACCAGCCGGATACTATGAAGCAAAATTATGCAAAATTATATTATTCTACGAAACGAGATCGTGCTTGGATGAGGAAGCTGAGGGATGGGGAGGGACAAAGAAACTCACAACACGAACGCCACTGATGTCGGCCCCTAGCCATGCCTAGCAAGTGTATCCAGCCAGAAATGTTCATCTTCTTTCGGATCCCAACCAGGGAGCCGAAACGCTCCAACGAGGTCAGTTCGAAGTGCGGGCCTTCATTTCTCTCGACCAAGTCATCACTTGGCCACCTCTACTCTTCTTCCATCCACATCCTCGGCGCGCAAACAACACGTCTCTGGAGTCTGTGAGCTGGCACCCGCAACACGTAGCTCAGCCATCGGGGCCTGGTGCGTGAAAAACGATGCTGAGCGGTTCACTTCTTCTTCATATGTCCTAAACAAGGCGTCGAACACGCTCATTGCGCACACGGTGTTCCCATCAGATGTGAGCCAGGCTGTGAATTCACCGGTGGTCGAACGTAACTAGCCTCTTTATATATCGGCTGGTCTAAGGGGCCAGGTTTCAAAACCGTACAGTAGAAATGAACCTACCGCTGCATTGTACACTCTTCAGATCGCAAGTCATGAACATGGGCCCACTGACCTTCAATTGTACCCAGTGCCCGCTTACTCAACCCACATCTCAGCCTACTTCGATACGGATTCAGAACAGCTGGCTGCGCCTGTTGTTTGATGTCAACACGCTCACTGCGTCGTCGTGAACGCCCGCCAAAACGCATCCGCAGGTCTGCACATACAAGTGTATACTCTGTCCAATCCCATGCTCCAAATTGAGCGATAGTTCTGGACGTAGCCTCTCCGGCGGTAACTGATCGCATTTTGATCGATTTGTGTCCAAGGCTAGTGGGCGCCAAGTCACCCTCCGGCGGGTGCTGTGTCGGAAGTTAATGCTCGCAAGAAATAGATGAGCTTCTTCACCCAAGTGAAGTAACCGCTCACCGTTATCATTACTGGAGCCTACACCATCATCAGTGAGTAAATTTCCAAGTTGAGCTTTCAGACCTCCTGCTAGCGCTACAATGTCCGTGCTTCTTCTGTGGCGAAGAAGCTCGTTCAGTTGAAGGCATGCCGATGTTCCATGTTTTTCTTTTGTATTACAGTCTAATGGCTAAAGTGTTTTTCACCTGCAGTTAACGTGTCTAATTATGTATAATGATTATTCTAGCCTTTTAGTCATATTAATCTTCATGCAAGCATTTCCCTTCACGAATTTCAATAAAGCAAGAAGAAATAACATTATAACAGAATTTACTGAATTCAGTAATTTCGCGTATTCTCCTCAGCTGTTTACATACAATGAGTGGAAAACAGTGCGATGTTAACAGCAAAAAATCCAAAGCGGTCGAAGGTCTTTAGGCTCACGTGACCTGTTCCGATGAAAACGCAATCGCTAGCCTTACCAGGGTAGGGCTAGTGTGGTCACGAAATCCGTTTGCTTGCATAGCTTTGGCTTCAGCCGCCGAATTGCTGCCGCCTCCGCAAACTGTAGTAAACGGGGATTAGCCTGTTTGCTAACTACCCTGAAATTGCCACGTGGGTTCTGGCATTCAGGGCAGTCTAGTATGTGGCGGGCAATAGAGCTACTTGGTAGCTTCGGACCCTTAGCAATCATGTTTCGCGGAACATGCTCTGCAATCCTCGCTGACAGCCTTCTCTCAGTTCGGCCTACGTACTTGCTACCGCAAGTACAATTAAAGAGGTAAATGCAAGAGGCGGTAACTTGGGAGTCTGGTCTGTCCAGGTTGGATTTACAGAGCAGCCTTCTGACTTGATGCAATACCACTAGCTCAGCCGCATGGTAACACTTCTTAATCGATTGACGGAGGCGATGCCTGCATCTTCGGTCAACTTGATCTCCTTTGAAGGGCAGTGTAATGAATACTTCTTTTTTGGGACATCTGTTGGTGGTTTATCTCCGGATCGTACTTTCGCGTGCCGAGTTATAATTCGCGCTGGATACCCATTCTCTTGTAGCGTCAAGGTGACTCGTTCTAGTTCATGTTCGATTGTGTCTAATGAGCAAATTTGGCGAGCTCTAGCAAAAGTGGTACGTACTAGAACTCGTTTATAGTTCATTGGGCAAAAGCTATTAAAGTTCAAGTATTGCCCCGTCCATGTTGCTTTTCTGTACACAGATCGAACGAGTGTACCATCTGGCTTTCTCTGTAAGTTAACATCTAAGAAGTCGAAAGGTCCGTCGGACGCGTTTTCCATTGTGAACTTGATGGCTGGATGGCAAATATTCATCAGTTTCAGTAAGTGCGCCGCCTGTTCAGGTGTGTCAACGACGATGAATGTGTCGTCTACATACCGGCAATAAAGGTGTACATTTTGTAGGTAAGAAGCTAACACAGTGTTTTCCAAGTTTCCGAGGAAGATATCAGCCAAAACTGGGCCCAGTGGGCTGCCCATGGCCACGCCGTCGATTTGTCGATACAGGGTTCCATTGAACCGGAATTGAATATCTTTTGTGCATAGGCGCAGTAATGATTTGAGCTGGAGCGCTGGGAACCCAACTTTATCAGCGTGTCTGGCTATTATATCTAGTGTTTCTTCCAAAGGTACGTTCGTGAACAATGATGATACATCGAAAGAAACCATGTGTTTTCCCTTTACATTCAAATTACTTATCTTGTTGACAAATTCAAAAGTGTCTCTTAGACTGTAGCTCGTCAGTTCCCTCCGGATGGGCTCAATAAGTTTTGCTAGCCATCGCGCCAATTTTTGGTATGGTGTATCTACCATTGAGACGATTGGACGTATTGGGACACCCTCCTTATGAGTTTTCGGTAAGCCATACATGTGGGGAAGTCGCGATCCCCGGGGGCGTAACGGAGTCATAGTTTTGGCATCCATCAATCCGGCCTTCACTAGCTTCTTCAATTCACGGACTATTAACTTCTCTATCTGTTCAGTTTTGTCTCGGTTTGTTACATCCTGAACAAAACGACTAGAATCCGCAAGGATTGATTGGACTTTCTGAATGTACTGTTGCTTTTCCAAAATCACAACTCCTGATCCCTTATCTGGTCGCAGTATTACGAGATTTTCATTTCGCCGCAGTTGCTTCAACCATTCCCAATGATCCTTCGTAAGGATTCTGCACTTTTCAGTTTCACTGACACAGAATTGGTTAGCCACATCTACCATTTTTGCTCTAAACCAGCCGCTTGCGTCCTCGCTGACCGGTGTTAAACTGGACTGTTTTTCGTACAGATGCTCAAACTGAGCTTCAATTCCTATTCTGTCACACCTGTTTGGTGGAACCGAAAAATTGAAACCATCGCACTGTTTTCCACTCATTGTATGTAAACAGCTGAGGAGAATACGCGAAATTACTGAATTCAGTAAATTCTGTTATAATGTTCTTTCTTCTTGCTTTATTGAAATTCGTGAAGGGAAATGCCTGCATGAAATTTCTAAAGAAACGCCTCCCTCTTGATACATTTCGCTCATTGAACAAATTAGGGGAAATACGCTGTTGCATTGCTCGTGAGACAATGCGTGCGATTGTTTACCGTGAATGCCTGCGAACGTCAACTTACCCGCGTCAATTTGTGAAGTCATTGCGTAAGGACAATTTACCCGTCAATGCCCGAAACTTGCGAAGAATAACAAAATCCCACATCGAAGCGAGTGCTCAGCACATTGATGAATTAAACGCCAGGTTGAGATGTGTGGACCAAGTACCCAATTGCTTAAACATTGTATGCCGTGTAAAATTCTTCAACTTCCTTCGCACTTTGTTGCTAAAAACGCGTTCAAATACTAGAAAGCATCTAATGAGCTCCATGTCACGGGATTGTTTCAACGATCAGTTGCCGTTAGAACCTGAGAAGTATGTGTTAAATCAATCAACCACTCCGTTGAGTCGTCACCAACTTGAAGCTTTATCCCTTGGTTTCAATTTTTCGGTTCCACCAAACAGATGTGACAGAACAGGAATTGAAGCTCAGTTTGAGCATCTGTACGAAAAACAGTCCAGTTTAACACCGGTCAGCGAGGACGCAAGCGGCTGGTTTAGAGCAAAAATGGTAGATGTGGCTAACCAATTCTGTGTCAGTGAAACTGAAAAGTGCAGAATCCTTACGAAGGATCATTGGGAATGGTTGAAGCAACTGCGGCGAAATGAAAATCTCGTAATACTGCGACCAGATAAGGGATCAGGAGTTGTGATTTTGGAAAAGCAACAGTACATTCAGAAAGTCCAATCAATCCTTGCGGATTCTAGTCGTTTTGTTCAGGATGTAACAAACCGAGACAAAACTGAACAGATAGAGAAGTTAATAGTCCGTGAATTGAAGAAGCTAGTGAAGGCCGGATTGATGGATGCCAAAACTATGACTCCGTTACGCCCCCGGGGATCGCGACTTCCCCACATGTATGGCTTACCGAAAACTCATAAGGAGGGTGTCCCCATACGTCCAATCGTCTCAATGGTAGATACACCATACCAAAAATTGGCGCGATGGCTAGCAAAACTTATTGAGCCCATCCGGAGGGAACTGACGAGCTACAGTCTAAGAGACACTTTTGAATTTGTCAACAAGATAAGTAATTTGAATGTAAAGGGAAAACACATGGTTTCTTTCGATGTATCATCATTGTTCACGAACGTACCTTTGGAAGAAACACTAGATATAATAGCCAGACACGCTGATAAAGTTGGGTTCCCAGCGCTCCAGCTCAAATCATTACTGCGCCCATGCACAAAAGATATTCAATTCCGGTTCAATGGAACCCTGTATCGACAAATCGACGGCGTGGCCATGGGCAGCCCACTGGGCCCAGTTTTGGCTGATATCTTCCTCGGAAACTTGGAAAACACTGTGTTAGCTTCTTACCTACAAAATGTACACCTTTATTGCCGGTATGTAGACGACACATTCACCGTCGTTGACACACCTGAACAGGCGGCGCACTTACTGAAACTGATGAATATTTGCCATCCAGCCATCAAGTTCACAATGGAAAACGCGTCCGACGGACCTTTCGACTTCTTAGATGTTAACTTACAGAGAAAGCCAGATGGTACACTCGTTCGATCTGTGTACAGAAAAGCAACATGGACGGGGCAATACTTGAACTTTAATAGCTTTTGCCCAATGAACTATAAACGAGTTCTAGTACGTACCACTTTTGCTAGAGCTCGCCAAATTTGCTCATTAGACACAATCGAACATGAACTAGAACGAGTCACCTTGACGCTACAAGAGAATGGGTATCCAGCGCGAATTATAACTCGGCACGCGAAAGTACGATCCGGAGATAAACCACCAACAGATGTCCCAAAAAAGAAGTATTCATTACACTGCCCTTCAAAGGAGATCAAGTTGACCGAAGATGCAGGCATCGCCTCCGTCAATCGATTAAGAAGTGTTACCATGCGGCTGAGCTAGTGGTATTGCATCAAGTCAGAAGGCTGCTCTGTAAATCCAACCTGGACAGACCAGACTCCCAAGTTACCGCCTCTTGCATTTACCTCTTTAATTGTACTTGCGGTAGCAAGTACGTAGGCCGAACTGAGAGAAGGCTGTCAGCGAGGATTGCAGAGCATGTTCCGCGAAACATGATTGCTAAGGGTCCGAAGCTACCAAGTAGCTCTATTGCCCGCCACATACTAGACTGCCCTGAATGCCAGAACCCACGTGGCAATTTCAGGGTAGTTAGCAAACAGGCTAATCCCCGTTTACTACAGTTTGCGGAGGCGGCAGCAATTCGGCGGCTGAAGCCAAAGCTATGCAAGCAAACGGATTTCGTGACCACACTAGCCCTACCCTGGTAAGGCTAGCGATTGCGTTTTCATCGGAACAGGTCACGTGAGCCTAAAGACCTTCGACCGCTTTGAATTTTTTGCTGTTAACATCGCACTGTTTTCCACTCATTGTATGTAAACATCTGAGGAGAATACACGAAATTACTGAATTCAGTAAATTCTGTTATAATATTAATCTTCGTTTGGTCAACGGCTGAAAGTCTTCCTGATTGTACTTTCGGTATTAAATCACGTTTCTTCTACATTATTTTTCTGTTGCGCTGTATTTAGCTATCAACTTCCTCCTTTTCGTTGCAGATGAGCGACCTTACGTATGCAAATACTGTGAGAAAACCTTTTCTCTGTTGGTTAGGCTCCAGGACCACGAAAAGTTTGTTCACTTGGGTTAGTTGGATATTGTGTGCATCATTGGTTTGCATTGCATTGTTTCTGCCGCAGCAGTTTAATGTCTGCTTGGAGCCAATGGAATGCGCGGTTCTTTCGGCAGTTCCACCAGTCTATATTTCAAATGGATATAAGTATGGTCTTTTCCTTGGTGGACAACACATTTAACAATTAGTTATAATGTACACAACAGCTTACTGCAGTAATTTTTCCTCGAATTAGCGTGATCATTTTTTTGTTTTCATAAATTTCTTCTTAACTTTTTTATGCAAGGTATAGATTCTTGTTTTCGGCCATATTTTCTAACTGTTGCCTCTGGGAATGCAGCATATGGCTTACATCTATATGCACGCATACCTTTCACGTTGGCAGCAATTCATTCATCAGAAACGTCCGCTTTTACCTTTTTTATCATTTTCAGCGGGGCATTTATTTGCGTTCACGCACAGAATTTGTCATGGGTTCGATCCTCCGTAGAGGACCGAAGGATGCGCGCCACTGATGAGCCCCAATAGGGCGAAACGGCCGTCTGACGCTTTCCGGATAGGTAGTTGACTTACTAAGTTGTCCGTCGAGTGCGACGAACAAAAATACTCACAAAAATCCTCCTACTCATAAGTACAACAACTTAGCCCTTACGGATTCCATAAATGCTATGTCGATTCATAACTGCCGTAACTGGGAAGTCGTGCCACCGGAAGGCCAACCGCTGTCATCTGCATGGCAGTGGAGGATGAGTCGGGCTATATCGCAGTTAGCAAACAATTCGTGATGGTCGGCTACCGTCCTCCATGGCGCAGTTGCATAAGCTGCGGGCTAGTTGGCACAAGCCACTAGCAGTCATGGATTCGGTCCTCCGTAGAGGGCCGAAGGATGCGCACCACTGACGAGCCCCAATAGGGCGAAACGGCCGTCTGGTGCTTTCCGGATAGGTAGTTGACTCACTGAATTGTCCGCTGAGTGCGACGAACAAAAATTTACGTTCTTTATTTGTTTGCACAATTAATGTTTATCTATATTTATTATATTTATTTGAATGCATACTGAAGCATTTTAAAGGTAGAAATTCCATAACATGCAATAAATGTTTATTGCGGAAAATGGGGAAATCCGACTTTCGCGTAAAGGGTTTTTCTTTCCTCGGCTATGGTTTGAATTTGCATTTTCGCACTACAGACTTATGGAACGCTTTCGATTCTCTTGTTTGCATTACTTCGGTATGTTTTGTCAGCCGTCCTCGCTATCAGGCTACGCGTCACACTCCTCTATTTCAATTCGACAATATATACTCACCGTTGTTTATCACCGTGTAGCTTTGCGGCTTTACATACCTTATCAAGATGCTATTTCTGTGTTCACACATTTGCGCAAATCATTTTGATGTCAGTGAGTGTTGACACGAATTATCAGGAAATTCGAAACCTCAAAACTGGCTTTCAGAGACGACGGATTCCGGACCGTGCGTACTCCCTTGACGTTAGACACGTTTGCATAATACTGATAAGCAATTAATGTGACCGGCTTAGCTATTCTTGTCCATCTCTCTTCGCCGTCTAGTTAGATGCAGAGTGGCTCCATCTTGAAATACATTGCCTGAGCGCAGGGATCATCTGGCAAGGTCTAACACCTAGGAATTTATATCTGGAGTTGGGTTGGTAGTTTTGTCTTTGGTGTTCCGTCCATTGTTCGGACCGGGCGATGATGAATATTGTGGGTACTGCGAAACTTCCAAAGTTGACCACTGTCATACCGTGTAGGGTCACTATGTAAACCCTATGGAACCAGACCTGTGCATGTTGACCACCTCTGCAAGTTGTATGTTGAATCACTTAGGTTATGACAGTCAGTAATAATTCAGCCTCCATAATTTGACTATTTGAGGGCTTACGATCCAATGGTTCCCGAATGGCTCGTTTGCTCTGATAACACGATGTGCAGGGGGACTGCAATGTGTAGACTTCTGACCCCCAAATCAGTGAACTTTACGTTTGAGGATACAATATGTTCTCTGTGTGTATGTGTATGTGCGTTATTGTCCCGGTCGTCAGTGTTTACGCACCCGCGTATTGCCTAGATCATTGTGTGCCCCCACAAATCGGTGTCCAACGAATGACCTAGAACGATTTGTGTTCCACATCCCTGACCTGTCAAGCCTTCGCCTACTCCTACGAACGTGTGTCCATTCATCGCACTGGCCGCATTCAGGTGTTTGAGTGACTGCGAAAACCTCGATTATGCGCCAGGTCTAAGCACCAGTTCAGTAGCATCTTGGATTGCGACGAGATTGACCTTTACTCCCACATTGATTGCGGAGCATATCTCCGGCTCTATTTGGTGTCGGCATGAGCATGAAACCAGTTGAGGTTACTTATTGTATGTAGTAAATATTACGTGACTAGAACCGTAGATCTTAGATCCACTCCGTGCTTTGAACAGTTTGGATCGTTCATTACAAGTAATACAACATTATGGTCCAAAGAAAAGAGCTCAGTTGACTTTAAATGTAAGGATTAGTCGGGTACATTTTCTTGAAAGCGGTGGCCAAAGAACGACAGCAACGCATGTTGGAATTAGCAGGACAACAGTTAGCAAAATCCAAAGAGATGAACGTGAGTACTTGGAGAGATACGACACAATGAAGTCATTGAGGTTACGTTTCGCTGGTTCAAATAGATGCGGGGCAGCTAACACTCAAATTTCTGGGCTGGTGATTCATGAAATTGCTAAGAGGTTCACATAAGTATTTTGGGTTACAATTTTCCAGACATGCAATAGTTGGCTAGGAAAATTTAAAATCCGATATGAAATTTCCCCATGAGTTTTGTGTGGTGAATCTAACAAAGTGCCTGAAGAGTTTGTTCAAAACGTCATCGCAAAATATTCCAACTTCAGCAAGGGCTTCAACAGTGATGACATCTTCAACGCTGACGAGTGCGGTCTCTTTATCAAAACTATGCCTAACAGAAGCCTTGTTAATGAGGGTGACAAATATAAGAGTGGAAAGCATTCTTAAGAACGTTTCACAGTTCTCTTTTGCGCCAGCTTAACTGAGTGGAAACTAAAGGCGCTGGTCATTGGTGAATCAGTTTGATCATGTGCGTTCAAAAATATGAATCCTGAAAACCTACCAATCACGTGGAGATCAAACCGATCTGCGTGGTTCACTGGTATCGACAAGAAAATAATGATGAAGAAACGCTTCATTATCCTATCAGTCAACAACTGTCCTAGTCACACCTATGCAACAAATTTCACAAAATTTGCGCTTGTGTTTCTGCCTCCAAATATGACCTCACAAATTCAACCTTTGGACCAAGGGATCAACCAAATATTCAGTATACACTACCGAGCCCAGTTCATGCAGTGGGCTATGGCAAAGTTGTATACTACTAATTTTCCTGCGGAAGGAATTGCATGTGTTGCTTCAGTTACTGCTTTGGATAAGTTCTGCTTGGTTCAAAGCTCAGCCAGAAATAATACAGAAAAGCCGGATTTGTTCAATCTCTGGAGCGAGATGCCGTCGCCTTAGTAGACATTCCATCTCCATTGGTAGAATTCGACGGAATATATTTTACTGAGTTTGTTGAAATGGATGATTATGCGGAATTTGACACTGGACCAGACCCAGATGCTATTTTCCAAGTTACTGACTGTGGTACTCCCCTACAGACACAAAGATGAAGCACCTGATGATGCTGATGAAGAACGGCTGAGTGACGATTATTAGGAAATCACTGAAACTCCAAAATAAGATGAAGTTAGATACCTTTTAATGCAAATGAAATCCTTTGCTGTGGAAAGGTGTCAAAACATGCAGAGTAGTGTGGCTTATGCTGAGAGCGCTGTTTTTAGTTCCTTGTCATACGCGAAAGACTCTCTTCAAAAACTGATTTAGCTTGCGTAATGCGCACTGCGTTTTTTGAGTTATTATAACACTCTATGGTTGAATTGGGTTTTCTTGTTACCTAGGCCTATCTTCAGATAAATTTCACACTATACTACTCGCAACGGTAAAGCACAGTTGTTGTGGAGTTCTCCGAGCTGGGCAATTTGGTTGCAGACGTTTCGCCACCATTCGAGGTGGCATCTTCAGTGCGGGATTGATAACAGTGAAGCAGCAGTAGCTGGTAGAAAGCAAACCCAATACTGGATACTGTCAGTAATCACTCCATTCCTTATATAGGCATACGGGGCTACTAATTTTGCCTCAATTTCATTGGTGAATCCTTGTGTTCAGCGGTTGTGCTCGAGGCATTGTCATTGGCTGCGGAAATGTTGTTGCGATGTTGTTGGACTTATCGCACTCGGATTAATGCAAGAGGTGTGGGTGAGTAGTCTGGGCTCATATTGACCATGCTGTTCATTGTGCGTATGTTGCATTAGGTTCATTCGGACAACGGTTGTTGATCCTCTTGCACTCTCTCGGTCTCAGCGGTTGATATATTGGATGGAGGTCGATATACATGTTGAGTGAGTTCGTGGTTGAGAACCAGGCTACGAGAAACTCCCTTCTTGTGTTTCTTCTCCGGTCAAAATCTCTACCTTGTTCCATTCGAACCTGTGTCCCTCTTCATCCACGTGTGCAGAAACCAATAAGGTTGCGTAATGCTTCTTGCACGCTCTTTGGTGTTCATGTATCCTGGTGGACAGCTTTCTTCCTGTTTGTCCCACGTAGTGCTTTTCACAGTTTGCGCAGTTTATTCTATGTACGACATTCCGTCGTTCTAGTGTCTCTCGTTTGAAGGTGCCACCTCGAATGGTGGCCAAACGTCTGCAACCAAGTTGCCCAGCTCGGAGAACTCCACAACAACTGAGCAAGCCTCCTGAGCTACCAATATTCCAATTCATTTCGAACGGTATAGCAGATCACTCCAAGTTTTGGTAGACAACCTCCGTATGTTGATCACTTCTCTTTGTTGACCACTTTGGTCCAGTCCCTTGAGTGGTCAATTTACGGAGGTTTTACTGTTGATCATTTGCAGGGCTTCTCACCGAGTTACCGTTTTGAACGTGTACCCAACGATTAGTACTCTTATGCAAAGGATGTGCTGGCTGTCTAGTTAGGACAGCTGTGGGGATCGAAGAAGTGAATGATGTACTCAGAGTAGATCACTAGAATGATTTGGAGGACGGAAATTGCAGCTACTTGAACACGAATCGAACAGCCTACGCTGTTGGTCACATCAATGATATGGTTCCCTCTATGCGATTGCACTGATTAGACATTCTGTGGCATGCTGGTATTGTTTTCATGAACATCTCGTTCTTCCTTATACACTGTGAATCATGGGGACAAGGCAAGATGTTGGCACATTACCTCGTTTGCAATACCCGCATGAAGTCGTCGTTCCCAACAGACTGGTTATACATTACATTTCACTTATTTCACTCATTGCGAGATAATTGGAAATAATTTGTCGGAGATCTCCATTGCGATTCCTTCATCATCATTATGAACTTTTGTACCATGATGCGGATACCCCATCCTAACAGATCTTGCACAGTTTTCCTTGTGTGATTCAACTTTGATTATTCACGTTTTGTTTCCCATTCCAGGATTGCGCCCCCATGCATGTGACGACTGCGGTAAATCGTTTCCTATTAAGAGCCATTTGCGAAGGCATATCAGTTCTGTTCATTGGAGTGAGTGTTTAACAAAAGATGCCACTCCGTTGTACCATCATCGACGGTTTTGTGTGATTTCATCCAAATCAACATTGCTTTGTTTTTACTTCGAAGCTAGATGTTATTGTGCAAAATGTTCCCATTTCTTATGCCAGCTAGTTTGCAGTGGACCGAATGAGCCTCGTTCATCATTTGACCCTCCCTTACTGGCCTCTGTTAGAACGTTTGTTTGTCTGTGTTTAAATATTTATGGCGAGATACTGCCTGATCATCGACTCGCTGCTTCCAATGTTGTGCCGTGGACTCATGTCTGCCATCGCCTCGTGGATGTCGGCTGGTAGCGAAGAAATGATCAGACCCGCAAATATAAGTGGCCTGATTGGTTTCATGAGAACAGTGCGACCATTGGCGCATTAGTGTCGATGATAAATGCAGCGTTCAGTGCACATGGGTTGATCCTGTCGACTGTGGGTAGTAATGTCACTTTCGGAAACTTCGTCGGTGATTGACTCGAGTGCTTCGTCGCATCAAGAATGCATAGTAGGTGGGGTGGCGGAGCAGATCGAATTCTTCGCCGAACGCCGCGAACCTAAGGGATTTTGAGACTCCTTTAAGGCGATGTATGGGCCCACCTTGCAACTGCTGAGTGCACTGGTAGATGCTACTTGAGGCGATGTCTGCACGCGGACTGCAGGCAGAATGCAGATCTGACGAATGCACTTGCATTGTCACTCGAACAACCGTTCGGACTGGGTTATGTTATACTGGTTGCAACTACAAGAGATGGTTGTAGCTCACCGACGCTGCATGAGATGGAGAGGGCACGTACTCAGTTGCGACACGCGAGATGCTCCGGACCTGACAACATAATTCCAGAAGTGTTGAAACACGACGGAGTGACTTTGAATTATGCGCTGTACCATTTGGTGCAACGCATGTTGTTTGAAGAATAGGTGACGGGTGGTTTGAAGTATGCCCCTGTGTACTGGGTGAAAGGGAGCAATCAATGTTGCTCGAATTGTCATGGTATCAACTTATCGCTCTGTTCGTTGAACCACACTAGCGGAAGAGCGATGTGAATTTCTTTCTGGCCGCATCACGTAAGATATGGTATTCGCAGCTCGTCAACTGCGGAATTGCCGTGAACGACACCATCCATCGTTCTCTCCGTTTGTCGAATTCATTAAGGTAGTATTTGACGTGGTGATCCGCGAGGCACGGTGGCAGGTCTTTGGTAGATTTGGTCATCCATGTTTAATTAAATGTTTGCATAATGTAATGCGTGCAGTTGAGTAGACAAATCATAAATAAATTTGATGTTGTTTCTGCGTTGAGGCCGGGGTATGTCTTTGCTCTTGTCCTGTTTAATGTGGTGTGTTTTTGGTGGTTGTGGTTTCGGTGCCCGTGTTGTTGGTTTGTTGCTGAGCGCGACTTCGAAGCTTTGAACGAGCCAGTCAATCGGACCCCACAAATCCGGCTACTGATTTTGATCCAATCCACCAGAGCAGCCTCAGCCTTGAGATTCAGGACAATACCAACACCAGCTTGGTCGCTACACGAAGCCACATCATCTCTGAATAGGTGCAATAAGAAAGCACTGCTAATGTCATCTGAAGGGGATCACGGAGCGAGCACAGAGCTCGAGTCCTGCAGACGGGTTTCTGATAGGCAGCAGATATCGATCTAGATCGTCTCTAAGGTTCGAGCAAGTGCTGCCTGTTGACCGATCTCTAATAATGTGCCTACGTTGAGGCATGCCAATCTGGGGAAGGATCGAGGGCTCCAAATTGTGGCCGATGAACTGGGCTTGACCGCCTGGTTGGACATGGGCTTGTCGACAGGCAGGACGGTCGCTCCGTGTTTACACGTGTCGAAACTAGGTGGGGGAAGACCAACAATTGTGGGGCTGAAAACGGGGGCTTATGAAGTTTGAACTGGACGATAAGGATAATAAAAAGTGTGATAGGTGGAATCAGAAGACGGTAAGTCTGGAGCATTAGGATCCAAACCCCCAACCACCCTGCTCGATGCGGTAGATAGGGTCTCGTTGATTATCTTATGCGCCGGTCGGAGCATCAAGTGGTGGTTTGAAAGGGATGTCATAGTTTTATTGCGGGGGCAGGATACTGTCATTTTGCTCAGGCCTATATAGGAGAACAATTATGGTTATGGTACTAAAGCAAAACCGCAAGGCAGTGGGTTTCGCAGGGGACCACAACGAGTCCGTTTTAGGAGGGCCAAGGGACTAAGTTTGTCTGACCAGCCTGGTATGAATGGCTCCCGATGTGCATTAAGCACCACCCAGCACTGCACAAGAGATCACTGAGGCGCGCAGACTATCGCACCACGGTCCTTATGATTGTATGGCACCGAAGCATCAGTTCACACAGCTGATTATTCTTATTATTATTTAATATTTTGAGTATCAAGCAGATATCCGTCGTTTACACTAAAGCCGAGCTCTCCGACTGCGGTGTTTGCTTTGACGTCATTCCAATCGATCTCTTTCTCCTTTGCGCTCTTTGAATGACGTACCTGAAGATGAATATTGGGTTCCCGATTAGTATCTAATGTTTCTGTGCTGTCTCTATTACCGATGGATGCCTCGCAGTCTGTATCTTCCATGTTACTTGATCCCCGAACATTGTAAGCCATTAATTCACACTACGAATCCTCGAATTTGGTGGCCATCATTTACTATCTGTTGTGTGGCGACTTTGCGGTCAATCATTCTACTCGACCATTCCCTATTCATTGTCTGTTTTCACTTCGTCGTTGGTCTCCATTTGATCGTTTTCGGTTCTTTACTTCAGAGCAACGACCCCATATATGTGAACATTGTGGCAGATCGTATTCTGAGAAGTGCAGTTTGCAAAGACACATCAGTTCTCTTCATTTAAGTGAGTGTGCAATTGATCGTGCCAGATACTCTTACTTTGTATCATTTGCGTTGGGTTACCTTTGTTGGTATCGTGTGCTTTTGGTGGTACCAATCCTGCTGTGAGTAATAGCTCTGTTTTTTTTACTCTATTGCTCAGAAACACAACAACTGGCTACCGTAAGCTGTAACGATCGAGCCAATTCGCTTCCGTTTCCGGATTAACTGTCACTGGGGCTGCGAGCATCCAGACTATGGCTGCACCCTAGCGAGGGATCATGAGTGACTTCCGCTGCACAACCCGCAGCACCATCCGCACACCACATTTCCAGTGTACACTAGATGGTATATGTATAGATGGTATATTTCTCGGCGATACGAGACATCCCATCCGCAGAAAACACATTACATCGTTTATCAATGCCTGGTTACAAAGGATTTCGAGATAAGTGAGTAACTGGTAAAATTAACAAATGAAGATATAGTCCTGCGTTCAAATAAAGTAATATTGTCGTCCTTTGGATTGTCTGCACGGAGCATGCTTCCATGCGAAGTATTCCCTCGAAATTTTCACCCGCACTTCCATGCGGACATGTATGTCAGCACCGCTTCAACGCATATCTATGTCTCTTTGTATGCATGGATTTCGGACGATCATGCACCCCAGCTCTTTCCATTATTCGGCCCATTTCGCGCCTGACACCTTTTCTTAAGGTTAGTGAGCACATGGCATTACGCCCTTTCCGTTGATAATTATTACTCTGGACACTTCAATCCTTCACCTCAGGAGATCAGCGCAGTCGTGGCCAACCATGGAATGAGGATGGATGAAACTATTAACTATTCAAACAATAACAATACATAAATTGGTTCCCAACAAGCTGCGATACGTTTCGTCCCACTTGGATCGATCATAATCTGTCGAGCACACATATTGTCACATCCAGCTGCGAGTCAGGATTGCTTCACGCCCGACCCACAAACCTACAGCTTGCACACCACTCCTATGAACAGATTGAAACATACATTACCAGACGTGGACAAGGCAGTGGTTGGACTGTAGCCAGTTCCACACTGGATGTAGAACCTCTTTCAGCCAGGCACTGTGCTCCCCGAGCAATATCTCATGGTGTGTTCTGGCTCGTAGCTCTTATGGATCACTGCTTTTGCATTTTTACATTGCACACATCCATCTGTCGTTCTCCTCGTGTTAGTTGTCCGGTTGCACCAATTTTTACCGGCACTGTTGTGTTCTTGGCTGCTGGCTAGGCACCACCTGGCTTTTTAACAGAAACTGACGAGCATTAAGGGAGTTAGCACCCTTTGGCTGGCAGCTTGGATCAGTTGATCCTGACGCAGACCAAAGCTTATTGGCTAACCAGTGAGTGGGGACGGTGATGATGTTTCATCTTGAACACTATCGATGAGGATGGTCTACCTTGTAGCCTGCCTGTGAGTGCTAGGTCATTCCCTTTTTGACCATTGATTCGACCACAGTATTTGCTTGTTTCTACTGTTTGCCAGGTGTTCAGTACAGTTTTCGCCTGAGGCTTTCGTTTTCTGATCCAGTAAGCCGGTCGGTCAGCATATGCAGTAGAAGCAGTTTATCCGTACAATCAGCGGAAAACATAAAAACCCAGCAATACTCAATCCGTGTTCCTATCAGGTGTCGTGTTGCCCTCTGGGAAGCAAGAAGACTGGGCCGCGATCAGGAAGGCCTTTTTTAAGATTACGCTCGAATATTTATAGAGTATATACGCTATCTACAACAGTCCGTTTCAATGGCTCATCCCTGTTATTTGTATTGTTTCGCTGGCTCCTTTTCTATTGGTTTATGCTTGGTCGCCACGTTCCTTCTGTCTAAAATCACCTTGACTTTCTTATTCTATGCATGGTTGGCGGGATTGAGCTCGCGCGTTTCTTCCCTCGGTCCAATGCCACAAGCCTTAGCTCAAGGGTGCACGAGTATGCGCTCCTTCGCCTGCTGGCGGCTGATTGGTCACTTGCACGTTCAGTGAATGGTCGCAATATGGACGCGATCACGGGCGAACTATTTCCTGATTGGCTGACCAACCTGCTTTCGGCAACATGCTCACTCCCTATCGGTCTGGCCTGTGATGTTCGATCGACACTACAGCATTTCCAGGCCCCATCACATTCTTTCCTTTTTCGTTTTTTAGGATGGCCTTACAATATGTTCCGTATTGCCTACCACTTCGTATGCGTTTAATTTCCTGGGCTTGGATAACAGTATTCCTCTCCGGTTGTTGTTGCTGACGCTCTCTCTGCGGTGTCTACTTCTGACGCACCCATCTCAGTTGCACCCGATTCCGTCGAATGAGATTGCCCCAACCTTGACTTCATGGCTCCTCTCTCCCTTCCGGCCTTCGATCATTCCTTTCCGCCAGCATGCACCGGATTCCGGTAATGGCTGCAGCCATACTTGTTCTCCTATACCTAGTGGGGGAAGGCTTTTCGATCCTCGATCATAGTACCTTTTTGCCTTAGCATTCTGTTCCGTAGTCGGTCTTGTAGAACATTGGACGGTGCTATCTCGGGCTGCAGTAAAGTTGTAGCAGTTGGTATTAACGTTCTTGTTCGGCGACTGAATAGACGCTGTGCAGGACTCACTCCGATATCAGTAGATGGTGTATTCCTTCCATCCAGTAGCATTATGTACGGATCTTGCTGGATCTCCTTGGCTTTTGTAAGCACTTTCTTCACCTCCTTCACTGCGGACTCAGCCTTACCTTTTGATCGGCTATGGTATGGGCTGGTTAGCCAGTGACGGTAACCCCACTTCTTGCTGAATGCACGAAACTCTGCACTATTAAATTGCGGCCCGTTGTCTGAAATCACCACCTCGGGTATTCCATGCCGAGCGAATTGTCACCGCAATTTGTTCACCACGGATCGCGTACTAGTCGACGTATGTGCATCGATCTCGAAGTTGTCACTAAAATAATCTACCACAATCAAACAGTTCCTTCCATCGTGAGAAAAATGCCTAGTGCAATCATCTGCCAGGGTCTGTAAGGAACGTCGCGTGGTATCATCGGTTCTTTTGGCTGGCGTACGTCGTGTGCTCTGCATGCTACACTATTTGGGACGTAGTCACATATTTGGCTGGTCATTCCGGGCCAGAACTACAGCTCTCTAGCTCTTGCCAAGCAGTTGTTGGTTCCTGGATGTGCACAGTGTATCAGCTCCAGCATCGAACGCTGCAGTGCCTTTGGAACCGCTATCCTGTTGCCTTTGAATATTAATCCATCCTGAGTAATGAGTTCGTCACAAAAAATTGGAAGAATGGAGTCAGCTCCTTTGGTAACTTTTTCTTGTCTTCGGGCCATCCGTTCGTGATTGTGTACTTCAGTAGCCTACACAATTTGTTCTTCTCAGTGTATCGTTGGAGATGGTGCAAGCGTTCCTCAGTGACGGCGATCAGCTGTGTTGCATGGACAAAATCTGGGTCTTCTTCCTTTCCTGGCGGGTCTGACAGGTGCGCTCTTGACAGCGTGACCGCAATGTGCATCTGGGCTCCTGGCCGGTAGACAATCTCTAGATCATGCTTCTGCAGACGAATAAGCATACTTTGCAGACGGCGTGGAACAACATGGAGAGGCTTGCTGGCGATCGACACTAGTGGCTTGTGGTCGGTAAAGGCGGTGGATTTGCGGCTAAACGTATATTCATTGAAACGCTCCACGGCATAAACCAATGTAAGCATTTCTTTCTCTATTTGCGCGTTACGACGCTCGGTCTCTGTCAGCGTCCGGCTGCGAAAGTCGATAGGCTTACTGTTCTGCATGAGTACGGCTCCGATACCATACTGACTGCTGTCACACTGGATCTCGAGCGGGAGTGCTGGGTTATAGCAAGCGAGAACGGGGGCGCTCGTGATCAATTCCTTTATTTTCTGAAATGCTCTCTCCTGCTCCGCGTCCCAATGCCACTTCTCACTCTTATGCGTCAGTTTTCGAATTGATACCATTACATCGGCTAATCTGGGCAAGAAACGACTTAGGTAATTCACCATCCCATTCAGCCTGCTAACGGCTTTCACGTCAGTAGGAGGAGGCATCTGTTTGATGGCCCTGACTTCCTCTGGGTCTGGTTTCAGTCCTTCGAAGCTTAGCACGTGTCCATGAAACACCACTTCCGTCCTACGCAACTGGATCTTCTCTCGTTTCAGTTTGATGTTCCTTTCAAAACAGCGATGCAAAAATCGGTGAAGGTTCTGGTCGTGCTTCGCTCGCGTTGCGCCAAATACCAATAGGTCGTCTGGTACACAGGACGTTTCTGGTAAATTGTTTAAAGCCCGCACCAGTCGTTTCTGGAATATCTCGCTAGATACCTTCAGTCCAAACGGTAAACGAATCCAGCGGAAACGCTCGAAAGGTGTCCCAATCGTGGTCAGGTGGCTCGACTGTTCGTCAAGTAATACATGCCAACACGCAGAAGCAAGGTCGACTTTAGTGAATATTCTAGCTCTGGATAGCACCGGAAGTACGTCATCTAGCGTCGGTATCGTATAATGCTCCCTCCTGAGTGCGGCGTTAAGTGGTTTTGGATCAATGCACACGCGTACTTCTTCAGATTTCTTAGTTACGATCGCCACCTGGCTAACCCAATCTGTTGGCTCCTCAACTTTGGCTGTTGCACCCAAACTAGCAGGACGCTGCACCTCGTCTAAAATTTTCTCACGTAAGGCAATAGGCACCTTTCTGATCGGCAACACTACCGGCTTAGAGGGGTTCGATTAAAGATAAATGAGCACACACTTCCAATCTGCCTACAACCCCGTCAAACACGCTTGGGTAGCTGTCAACAATATCTATGTTATCTTCACACGAATGGACGAAACTTTCATGGTTAAAAGAGACAAAACCGAGACTCTCTGAATAGAATGAATACCCAGAATGGACATAAGGTCTCCTGAGACTATCAGAAAATCGAGTTGGTGTTCTGTGCAGTTTTCCGGATTGATGCCCTTCAACGTGGCAGTACCTTTCGGCAGCAGCTTTGAATCATACCACATTCTGAGGCAATTCTGCGTTCTGTCACTTGTAATTCCCACACAGTGCTTCTCATGTAGGATGTTGACAGTAGCCTCCTGAGTCTAGTTGGAAGCACACCGGTCGTCCTCGAATCAAAAGCGTCGCGAAAACACACTTGTGTTCTCCAGGATTTTCCAAGTTGCTTATCGAAAATTCCTGTAACTGTTCGTTGTTGCTCTTGACCACTGGGCTGGCCTTATTGGATCTGCAACAGCGAGCAAAATAATTCTTTTTGGCACCTTTTGTGCACGTTTGACCTCAAACTGAACAGCTCTCCTTTCTTCTTGAATGTACACGACCACAAAACTGACAACTCCGGCCCTGTCCTCCGGGTGTCTGAGGCGGACTATTGCTGGTTCGGGACACCGCGCACATATCGGTGTTTATTTCGGCTCTCACATGCTCGAACTGCTGCGCCGTCCTTGCTTCACTCAAGCAGACGTCCACACATTGTTCCAAAGAAAGGTTCCTTTGTCTCAGAAGGCGCCGAGTGAGCTCATCATTCTTTATGCCAATGACAATGCGATCACCTTTCAAGGAGTCTCGCATGCAAATTGCAGAATTTGCAGTTACGCGTTAACAGTTTCAATTCGGTTATGTAAGTCTCGAACGATTCGCTTGGGGATCGATCGCGAACAAAAAATAAATACCTGATACGTTTCATTTACCTGTCTTTAGCAAAACGCCCCGAATCTTCTCAGCACTTCCGGAAGTTCGAATTTCTCACCTGCCTCACTGAGCTCCAATGTTTCCAGCATCCTCCTGGCTTCATCACCCACAGCGTGCCTAAACATCGTCAACTGGTATGCCATTGGTTGAATATTCAACTGGGTCAGGGTGACGAAATCCCTCCATTTCGCCTTCACATTCTCCAGTTCTCTGGAAACATGCTTTCAATCATCTGCAGAGCGCTCGGCAGTGTGATCGACGACTGTCCACCAAAATCGAGCGGGTTTCGGCGCGTCGGCTTCTTCTCCTCTGTCGCCATGTCGTGTTGTCCTCCGTTGGATTGTCTTCAAGGGACATGCTTACGTGCGGAGTATTCCCTCGAAAACTTTCACCCGCACTTCCATGCGCGCATGTACATCAGCACTACTTTAACACATATGTCTCTTTGTATGCATGGATTTTGGACGATCATGCAGCCCAGCCCTTTCCATTATTCGGCTCATTTCGCGCCTGGCACTTTTTTCTAAAGCTTAGTCAGTGCATGGCATTGCGCCTTGTACGTGAATAATTATTACCCTGGGCGCTTCAATTCTTCACCTCAGGCTATCAGCGCAGTCGTGGCCAACCATGGAATGAGGATGGGTGCAACTCTGTACAGTTGAAACAACAGCAATACGCAAGTCGGTTCCCAACAAGCTGAGACACGTTTCGTCCCACTTGGATCGATCATAGTCGGTCGAGCGGACATGTTGTCACTTCCAGCTGCGAGTCAGGATTACTTCACTCCCGACACACACTCCTATAGGTTGCGCATCACTCCTCTGAACAGTTCCACACTGGATGTAGAACCTCTTTCTGCCAGGCACTGTGCTCCCCGAACATCACCTCACGGTTCTTGTTCTTGCTCTAATTCCTTATCTATGACTAATTTTGCATTTTTATATAGCACACATCCATCTGGCGTTCTCCCCGTGTTATTTGTCCAGTTGCTCCATTTTTTACCGGCACTGTTGTCTTCATGGCTTCTGGCGCAATCATACCTACTTTTAGCTTACCACACCCCTCGATTCACTGAGGGCGTCAGTTTTCATTGCCCACTTTTACTCGCAGGGAATTAGGCGGTTAAGTGCGGTGGATCAATTTGCCATGATCCGCATGCTCATGATGAGGACACATAACCATGGATAAAGTGGTGAAATGTTAAAATATTACTCAAATGGAAGCTTGGAAAAAAGCGCAAAGGTCATCGTAATCGATTATCATCAGCTAACTGTCAGACACTTAACACAGGTTCATCACTCGTGTGGACTGTCTCGAGGCCTCCATCAGCGGGTACGACACGTAGCAGTCTCACCAATTCTTCCCGTCCGTTTTTAAAATGCTGCTATACCACATCGTTGGCTGGCCACTTCGGAGTCGCAGGCAACAGGGTGCGGCGCAGCCAGATATTGCACGCCGATGAAGGTGATCACTGAACGTAGCAACGATCTAGCCAACGTATGCGCTTCAAGTTCGACAGACACTCCAGCTAGGCACCCGAGGGCTTTTTGACAGAAACCAACGGACGAACCACCTTTTCGCTAGCAACTCGGATCAGTTGACCGTGAGGCGGACCATAGCTTTTTGACCAACCAGTGAGAGCGAGCCGGTGATGATGTTTCACCTTGAGCACTATCGATGAGGATGGTCTACCTTTAAGCCTGACCCGTGAGCGCTAGGTCATTTCCCATTTAACCATTGATTCGACCCCAGTATTTGTTTGTTTAGAATGCTTGCCGAGTGTTCAGTACAGTTTTCGCCTAAGGCTTTCGTTTTCTAATCTGGTAAGCCTGTCGGTCAGCGTAAGCAGTAAAAGCAAATTATCCGCACAGTCATCGGAAAAGACAACAAACCTCATCAATATTCACTCCGTGTTCCCACCAGATGTGTGCTATATACCGCGAGCACCGGTGGTCAAATGAGGCTAGCCGTTGCATGCTTTCAATGTGACATTGCTTGGTGTCTGATATACACAATAACACCTGCCATATCGCAGAGTGCTACACCTTACCTTTCCGTGACATGCTGATATCACACTCTTTAGATGGTGGAGTTTCTGTAAAGCCACAGGGCTTCGATGAAACGCGAAATAAAATGTCCAGTGATGTGCACTCCGGTCACACAGCTGCCCTGGTATGTGAACCGATCCAGCACTGCTAGTGGCTGTACAGTCACTACTAAAGTCGGTGTCGTATCGGTTCAGACATGCAGCAACACTTTTCTTCAAAGGGAAAAGGCACCTGCCACATCGTTGGTTCAAAGGGGAATGCTGTTGTTCCGTGGTAATGAAAATAAGTCTTATTTCCATCGAACCTTCCCATAAAATTAGTTGACTCTTTTTGAAGAGGAAGATGACGTGGCCATCTCCAGTCTCAAGGCAATTTTTCTGTGTCCTAGGTAGTGTTGAACATAGCTGCAAGTGCAGTCAACAGTTAGTTACCTCCATCTTTCAGCGAAAACGGAGGATGGTCATCGTGTCCAGTGGCTTATTTTTAACTTAGCGAGTTCCAGTCGAGTCTGTTCCACAGTTGGATAAACAAGATCCTTTCCATGAGGGTTTAGGTGACTCAGCAAGCGATAGTGCAGCATTAGGCCTTTTGAACTCTTAAAATGTTCGAGCCAGTTGAGGCAAACCAAATCTCCACCTTAGTCTCACTAACTGAGGGTTTTCTTTGAGGCAACTAACATCGACTCATAATCACCGTTTAAATTCAGCTTATTTTTGAAACCCTGAGTTACTCGATCGGGCCAGTGACCGCTCATTATCTCATTTGTGACTGAGGTAAGTGGTAGTATCCGATGGGTGAAAATTTGGTAGCGACGCCGGCCCATTTATTTACTTTGCTTATGTGATGGGAGCAATCGTGAACAATTTTTGCCATATAGTCCACACTAACCCAAGCCAACAGACAATTTCATTTGACATACTGGCGTCTTCCGTATCACCTGTTTCCTCTCTGTCGCATTTATTTGTTGGCGAGCAACTGTACAAATGCGTCATATTCATCCCTAAAGTGATACTTCACATCCTCAAGGACTTGCACAAACCACCGAAGAGGTGTCTAGCGCTCTGTGGCTGTACTGCGCCCCATCATTCCGACGTGGAAGCTCATGGTACTCATCTACAGATCTTTCAGTCAGCAAAATTTATTCATCTCAATTTTAGACAATATATCAACTTTGCTTCTGTCGCTGTGTTGAAGGAGCTATTATATCTGAGCACTCATTGGTCCCCGAAGCTTATGAAACTCACTTGCACTGGTGTTCGCATCTACGATGTTGACGGAATCTTTTCACATTCACTTAGTCGCTACAGCGCGCTCCTTCTGCCGGTTGGCGTGTTACTTCAAGGGTACGGTTTCTCTTTGAACACCACAGTGGAAATGGAACATAGTTCATCTCCTGTCATATCAATACTATCTATAATGTTGATTCCTTGGTCAGTGGAATAAGCTGCGTCATTAGGACCCTGCTAGTTAACGGTTCCTCCGCTCCTTTCATTCGCAATTTTTGTGCTAGTTTATCACAAATAAAAGTGTATCCTTGCGAATATCCATGGAATATCCCACGGATTTGCTACTATTATGTGCACAACTTATTCGAGGATCAGGCGTATCGACAGCTGTGGTCATGCGAAATCCGCTTAGCCCGGTGCAGGCTGACACCTTCATGGCAGTGGTCGAGTCGAGGTGTGAGTCATGCCTCAACCAGATGCACCGTTTGTGAATGACACACTTGTGGTTGCTCCAAGTGTAGCTACCGCCGTGTGTTCTCACTATGCTCAACAATGCCCATCCGGATGATCCTTTTACATGTTAACTACAAAACAAACAAATTTCTGGCTTTTCTGGATGAATTGTTGACCAGCCGAGAAGACGGCTCGATATGGCACTTAGTTTGCGGAGAAATCTTATGAACTGGGCTGTATGAGAACTGCAAAAGTCTCAGGCTACTCCAATGCAAGCGTTGCCTTGTCAAGATGTAGTTTGATGGGGCTCGTAGAATATGCAACGCTGATTGTATGTAGTCGAAATAGTCGTTCAACACGCAGACATTGCGCACCAATGGATATCCCGAAGCAATGATTAAATTAAACGGCCACTCCAAGGAAAACAAACTACCCTGTCTAAAATGCCTGTTTGTCTGCAGTTGTTTTTAACTGTTTTCACTACTGCGATATTTTAATCAATCAAGGATTCTCCGCGCTATCTGGTGGTCCTGAAATTACATCCATCGGCTCATTTTTCACAAAGCTAAGACTCAATTTGTGGTTTCAGTTACATTCGCCCATCAGCGGCACTTTTCGCTGTCATTCACCCGCCACAAGCCATTTCCAACGGCTTTGTCTTACAGGAACCAGTGTGGATCAATAATCTAGCCGAACTCCGTGTACGTGTGTCCTCGTCGTGCACACTCATTCACGGTAACTGACGTCGAGAGTGCGACTGGGACAAAGAACGCGAGCGTCACTCGCCCTCCACCTCACGTGACCAGACAAAGGCAGCGTTCGTTTACAGCAACGGCCCTCAGTGGAATTGATTCCACCTAACCGCAACTGTGGCGATCAGGAGTGTATTCGCCCGGTTGAACGTGAGATTATTTGTGGCTTTTGCGGCCTTCCGTTCCACACCCTCTGTGCTGGCTTAAACCAACTACAATACAAGAGCCAAATCAACCTGACTGCTTTGCTCTGGTTTTGCCAAACATGCAGAGCAACCCCAGTAGTCAACTGCATAATATCGATCATGAAAAAGTGTGAAAAGCTGATTGAAACAGTCCAGCAGATAGCGATCTTCAGGATTTTGCCATTAGCATCTAATAACACCGATATTGCTCTACAGCAAACCCCTCAGAACTCGGTCTTTAAGTCGAAGGCTAATGTCAGGCTTGCCAACTGGCCGACGGCATCTGCATCACCCACTCCGACAATTAGTACCCATTTAAGTAGGCGAGCCACATCCAACGGGACTGCTATTCACTCATCCCTAGGTGCCATATTTCACGAGTTGCTCGCAATACCGACAATCCTGAGCCGGGTAACATACGCATCGATCTCCTCGATAAAAACGCCTAAAAAGATACCCGTGCGTCCAGTTTCGGGACCAAACACGAGCAATGTGACGCCGATTTCACAACGTTCTTTAGTGCCCGCCAAACAATTCAAGTTACCAGGCACAACACTCAAACCGATATTCGTTAAACAGAACGACAGTGCGTTAACGGTCGTGTGCACTAACGTTTCTGAGTCCAAATCTGGCACAATAGAGGGCAAGTTGGTAGATGATCGTAACCAGTGGCATTCCATCTGCGATGCTATTGGTATTCGGGTTGACCCATCTGGGATACGACATGTAGCGCGTCATCCGAATTCAGTGACTACGGCGAACCCCGATTTCTTCGAGTAACCTTGAATTCAACTAAGTAGACAGAGATAGTCCTTTTCTCAGCAGTTCACCTTCGAATCATCGAGCGCGGGACGCATACTACCCCATATTCCTTGACAAGGGCAGCAAAGGAAGAAGAAAACCATGGCGGCCCTTCTACGATCGAAAGCAAAAAATCCGTATTTGTTCATGGTGTTCCTGAACTTCTGTGCTCTCCTGAGCACGAAGTGCAAAAGCATGACCGAGAGCAATGGTACTACATCTACAAAATATTCTTTCTGAGGCACGTTATCACTAAATCACTAACGAGAATTCCTTCATCTCAACACTTCAAAAGTTGCGGTCCAAAAATATTGAAAGTCATGCAACACTCCAATCGAATGACAAGTTCTATTGGGTAGATAGTTGAAGCATCCCTCCAGATTGCCTACCAAGGTTAGACTAAATAGTAAGCGCATGGCCACTAGTTTTCAGCACTTCACTGGTACATGCAGCCTCACTAAAATACTTGTCTCCACAATCCTGCTGAGTTGCAGACAATATAACATTAGCGACACCTGACGTGAGATGGAGACACGCGAGAGAACATCTCCATCTTGGATGCTCCGTGCTACTATGCAGCCTGCCTTAAATTCAAGAACCAATGTCCCACGCGAAGACGATTAGCGACCGACTGACCAACGGACGGCTTAAAACCAAACACGATTTTGTTGTCTATCCGCACACTTCTAACATCAAAAACACAATCATTGTTGTATGCCAACGCTCCAGGTCTTTTCAGTAAGTTGGCCGAACTTAGAGAACGCCAGGTGTCACAATGGCGGGATTTCATTATGGTTACGGAGACCTGTTTGAACCATGAGATAGCATATTCTGAAGTCCATTTACCTGGTATGTCACTGCTTCGGGATAACAGAGGTGGTGGCGTATTTCTGTATTACAAGGCTAACCTCCAATGTGAAGTAAGTGACCAACTAGAGATCCATGCCCCAGATTCGCTTTGGTGCCGACTATGGTTGCGGAACAAAGACACGTCTTATGGCTGTGATTTACCGTCCACCGAACTCTACGTGAAATGGACTTCAAACTAAACCGCGTTCTTCAGGTTGCTTTGAGCAAAACATGCAGTCACATTCTCATCGCAGGTGACTTTTATTTGCACAATCTGGAAATATCGGCGACCGATAGCATAAAGTTCAAATCCCGTTTACAAGAGGTAGTTTCCAACTATCCTCTGTACAATCACGTGTACAGTCCCACCAGATTTCGAACTGCTAACAAACCGTCGATACTTGATATTGTGCTCACCAACGAAGAACTCATGGTAGACGGAATAATTACAAGCACACCACTGGGTCGCAGTGACCATGTGATTCTACTATTTAACCATGTATGTTATGCTGAAGATACTGAGGAAGAGGATGATAAACCGTATACAGCCACGCATCACAACGTGTTATACGCGCTTGCTAAGGAGGTACCTTGAACTTCCTTAACTGAATGCCCCCGGAAATCGTCTGGGACACTTTTACAAGGACATTTACCACACTGGTAACGCACGCGACTGAGCAGAAATCCTTCCATCGTCAAAGGAGAAGGAAGTCATTTCTGAGGAGCAGAACATGCAAGTGCCTGTCCTTGAAGGACTTAACATGGACAGCTCACAAGGACTCCCCGAATTCCGAAATCTAGACTGCCTTTGTGGCACAGCGTAACTTCTGTGTGACTTTGATCCGCGAGGACAAGGTGACGCATCAGCAGGAGTTAATGAAGGATTCTGCACGTACCACAAACTCTTATACAGGCATGTTATAATGGCCTTCGTAAGGTACAGCGCGAAATTCCAACATTCATCACGACTGACGAGTGCACGCAATCAGCAGTGGAAGCAGCCGATCTCTTACGGTTCCATTACTCACAAATATTCCAGAGAGTAACGGGCCCGATGGTTATCCCTATTTCTATGGTCACACCATCAGCCTTATCTAATGTTACTTTTACTGCAGTGTGTGTCAAAGAACCTGTTCTCCCTGCATGTCCACAGATCTCCTGGTCTCGATAACATTCGACCGAGAGCTTTACAGGCAGCATCCAGGGACCTGGCGGAACCTCTGGCTATATTCTATCGGCACTGTATGGAGGAGAACCATATTACAACAATATGGAAGCGAGGGGTCATCACTCCTAGCCAAAAAGTAGGTAGTCGCACTGTCCCAAATAATTACCGTCTTATAACGCTACCCTGTACTTTCCAAGATTACCGAGTCTATGATCGCTGATGCACTCATGCAGCATCTGGAAAATCACAGGATGATAGCACCAGAGCAATATGGCTTCCAACGACAGCACTCATGCACTACTTACCTGCTAATTGCACACAATAGCTGGACTGAAGCAGTTGATGGTGGGGCAGGAGTTGTAGTCATTGTTGTCAAGCATTTGATCGCTTAGACCACCGAATTCTCCTCCATAAACTTCAGCTCTTTGTCATTGGTGACCCACTGCTGCGTTGGATAGGCAGTCTCCTACACGAAGATAGGTTAGAATTGAGAGTACGGGTATCTCTGTTCGACGTAAATGAGGTGGAGTGCGGCGTACCACAAGGCTCGGTACTCGGGCGCCGTCTATTCTTGATTTTCATAAATGATCTGGTGAGGGAAATTACTTCCGATTTCCTATTCTTCGCGGATGATATCAAATTAGGGCGAGCGATCAAAGAACCGAACGGCTAAGAAAAGCTCCAGTGTGACCTCAGCACAATTTCAAACTGGTCAGTTCTGAATATGGTACCGTTCAATGTGGAAAAATGCTACACTGTTCAATTGGGCCAGAGGCATGGCTACGTGTATAGGCTCTGGTCACATGTATTGTAGACAACTTCCCGTGAACGCGACCTTATTGTGCTGATTCAGACTGACCATAACTGTTCAAAGCAGCTAGAGGCAGTTGCAAAAAGAGTCAACCAACACGTGCACTTGTTGCGGAGATCATTTGGAAGATTCGACCTATTCATCTTTCCCCTGATGCACAATTCTTACGTGTGCCATCCCGTTGAATACGCCACCCAAGCTTGGCAACCCTCATTGAAGCGGGACTTAGTAGTACTAGAGAAACCACAACGCAGGGCCACAAACAACTTTAAAGACCTACAAAATCTGTCCTCCCATCAAAGGCTGAAGTTACTGGGAGTTTTCAGTGGCTGCTACCGAAGGCTGCACGGCGATCTCATATTAGTCTACCAAATATTGAGTGGCCTTAATCACGTATTCTGTCACTAGCTGAAACTCAGCCATAACACCAATTTCAGAGGTAACCCTCTTAAATTGTGTGCACAGTATAGCTGTCTGAAATGCCGGCGGAATTAGTCTTTTTTTCGGGTTTGCTAACCGTGGAACTCTCTGCCAAACTTCGTTGTTTCCTCCCTCACCTTGGATCTTTTCAAAAAACAATTGGATGTTGCGTTCCGCCCCCATCACTTCGTTCTCTAAGCTGTGCAACTTTGGAATATATTAATTATCTTTTTAAATCGGATGAACATGTTACGCAGACCTGAAGACGTGGTACAGAAGTGAGTATTCTCGTTTTTACTTTTCTCACTGAGTACAACTTTTAAAAATGCCCCCATTTTCCATCGTCTTTCACATTCAGTTCCCACTTACACTACTATTGTTCGGTAGCATATCTGCTAGCTAAACGCTCAGACAACTCACCCATTTTTTGGCGCTTGTAGTTTTACCCCCACCATTCTGCGGGACTTGTCAAGCCACTGCTTTTTTACCCGACATAAATCACTATACATTGTACTTTTCAAGAGTATTATCGGAATGGCGCGACTATAACGAACACAGCTATTCGTCGTATATTCAGCGCTTCTAAATTCCGTTCTATTTGGACGACCAGAAAACTGCTGATACCTTTGGTCCGATCCGCTCAACCATTCTGCGCCGTGCCCGATTGCTTATACTGTTTCCTCTCTCCTTGTGGCAGAACAGACTACTGTCTGGGTCAGCGGATGAGAGATCATATTCCGTAGCAGTTTGTTAAGTTGACGGCGCAAAAGGCAACGGAACGAGGAGCGGCAGCTAATCCACCCTTCTCATCCATCGCTAGACACCTAATAGGTACGGGTCTTCAGTTTGACCCTGATTCAACGTTTACGGTTCTCTGCCTAGACACAAACGCCAGGGTGATTACGTATGCCTAGTTCGCGACCGTTAATCGTCACCGTCCTACGTTTTTACAAAAGCAACTGGAAATAACCCTAAAGCTTCCTTGGGTTTCATGATCTTTGCCACAATCTTAATATCGTTTGTCTTGCTTCGGTGCGCTTTCCCTTACTGAGCCACTTCAGAACGATCGTTTACGCTTTCACGTGATCTAGGTAGGTAGTTGGTTTGCAACTGATCAGGTAACACAAATTGGTGCCATCTCGCAGTGCTTGTCTTGCCATTGTCTTGGAGTATGTTGCCGAGGTTGCCCTCATCTGTGACAGCTCATCCGTTCATTGCAGCTGATTTCAGCAAGTAACAAACTGTCAAGTGTAGCGACGCAATGTATGCCGCGCCGTCTTTAACTGACGGGCGTTGAACTTGCTAGTATTTATCAACTACCTCAGATGTTTAGCACATTTTACATTCGTCATTTTCAAATCTGATTCATTGACTCAAATTCATCCCGAGATAAACGTCACCTAATTTCCACCGTGGCTCCATTGTGCTCTATGCGCTCTCGGCAATGTGTCGTCCTAAGGTAACTGCTGCTTAGTGGGCTGAAATTGACCTACCCATGTGAATAAGTAGTTTCAATGTTGACTTCGCAATGAGTTTGGCTAATGCATTAACGTATCTCAGTGAATCAAGATGCTAAATCCAACTGATTTTTTCCCGAACTATAAGTTAGCAGTCTGGTAGACTATTTCAGACTGTACCTTTGTTATGCACTTTGGGTGCTCGAGTTTTTGCGCTTCGGGGTTATGGATGTAGGAGGAGGACAGGGGGCCACTCGATGATTTGATCAAGAGGAATGAAGGCCCTTATTTCGCCGTTGGTCTCCAACGAGGC
>CALYDF020002387.1:0-65379 GCA_944474145.2 Dicrocoelium dendriticum | reverse complement strand
ACAAATCCACACAACGTTCTTTGTGACATACCGACCCGAGTTAGATTTGCTGGGACTCGAATGGATGAGCGAGTTGAATTTGCTCGACCAGTCGGTAAACAGTAATTGCCAGCATTTGCAAGTCAAGCAAGCTACACAGATGCCAACGATGAACCCTGAATCGCGCAAATAAATTGCAGATCTAAAGCGACGCCATGAAACCTTGTTCAAACCCGGTCTCGGATGCTGTCGCGTAGCCAGGTTGGAGCTGAACCTCAAATCAGATGCCAGACCAGTCTTCAGGCCAAGATACCCAGTGCCATACGTAATTTAATCTCTAGTGGAAGCATCTTTGTCTAGTGGTGCAGCGATTTTCTCAGCGACCTGTAACGTTTGAGACCTGAAAACATTAGGACGGTTGGTTTCATAGTGAACTCTATGTTCTAAGATGGTTCCAACCAAAAATACGGCGAGGCATCGTGCTGCTAGACGAGAGGTTTATTTGGATCGTAATGCGCGAATGCAGATGATGAAGCGAGTTGTTTTGTCGCCTTCAGAACTGCCTGTTTCTCTTTCCTTGTCCATGATCACCTAGCATCTGCAACAAGGGGCGAACCACAGAAGGAAGCTTTTGTACAAAGCAACGGCAACGCAACACTGGTGGAACAATAGTGTATTTTGGGTAAAAAAGCAAAGCTTAACAAGTCCCGTGGGATGGAACTCATTGCGAAAATAAAACTTCGAGCTAAAATTAAAAGTGTCTCTGTGGACTCACCATAGAGTAATGCAGATGTGTGGAGATGTTCGCGGATCAAAAGTAGAAATCCATAAATCCATTGGTTGTTAGTTAGGTAAAACATTTTTGGTTGCGTTTTGTAGACCCCTGGTTAAATGTTATACAATGAACTGCAAATGAGATAACGCTTCGTTAAATTTTTTTAAATATCGCTAGCTTTGTTGCAGAGATGTACTGATATGAGAGAGAGCTCAAAGACTGGCACACGAGGAGAAAAACGTATTTTACGGCATTCAAGCCGGTTATGCTGTATGGCTAGCTTCAGAGGAGGAATTCCTAAGTCAGTGTCGTAATTCAATTCAAGCAGCGGGTGGCAGATGTAGTTTGTGTTCTTCAGCATCTGATAAACCACTACGAAATCCCACCGCAAATGCCAATATCGACTGCTGTACATCCTTAGAGACATTAGTCTAAGCTAAAACGGCAGATGAATGAGACCCCTGACGTACTTGATCGTCCTTCGTTGAGGAGTCTCGACAGCAACGAAATTCTGTTGGTGCCGCGGTTGCCAATCCTTGGTAGCCCATCCCACGTGCGGTTGCAAGTAGGCGCTAAGTATTTGGGGGAAAATTGAGTGGCCGAACCGACAGAACGCTTTTCGAAAAAACCGAAGTGTTGATTGCCGGTTCGCGACGCCTTCCCTGCTTGTTTTGGGCATTCGAGTACTTCCTGTACCAGTACACCCAAGTAACGCCCCTGGGAGGCCTTCTACAAAGTGTGGCCATCAAGCTTCCTTTCTGGTGACTCAGAGTAATCATCTTGAACTTAGCTGTGTTCAAATTAAACAGGTTCCTAGTTGACTATGCTAAAGGAAATCTAGGTCATGTTGTAGTAGATCGAGATCATCCTTATTAATAGGCACTCGTCATATCTTGACATCATCAAGGAAAAGCACTAAGTTTGAGGTGATAACACTTGTCAGGTCATTGAGAAAAAGGAGGAACAGGCGCTTTCCCAACACACAGTCCAGCGGGACACCACATTACACCACCATCGGTTTAGCTAGTGCTCCCCTAACACGTGCTTGTTGCCTGCGTCGGTAAAGAACGTTACCAATCCAACCAAGCACAGGATCTCCGATTCCATAGCTCTGCAACCTGTGAAATAAGATGCTGCGAACCATGCGGTTGAAAGCTTTGGAGAAGTTTAGATAGATGACGTCAACTCCACCCCCATCAGCAGCGGCTTCCATGCAACTACCTCGTGTCCTTAGCAGGTTGTTCGTGCATGACCGGTGTTGACGGAAGCCATGCTGCTCCGGTTGCAGGATGTTGCATTTTTCGAAGTAGTCCATTAAAGCCTCAGCGATGATTGCTTCCATCATCTTCGCGAGGACAGGGAGGATAATCATTGAACTAAAGTTTACAGGATCTGAACGACTGCAGCCTTTAGAAATTGGGGTTACAATACCACGCTTTCACATAGTGGGGATTTGTTGTACATCAAAGCGCCTTTGGAAGAACTGTGACAATGGTTCAGCTGGCTTGGTGGCCGCAGTTTTCAGCGCTTTCAGGTGGATGTAATCGGCCCCCGGAGAGCTATAAAAACGCATTGAGATTCACTTCCTTAGCACATTTGATGGATTGAAAACTGCATGTGTAAGCCATGCAGTAGGAAATGTATTTAAAGTTACGGGACAAGCTAAGGCTGCAAGTTCGAAAATTGAAGCGTATGGTAGCCGCAAGGCGTTGGCTACTTCTTCGGCGCGTTGTGCCATACCACTTGTTGTGGAAAGTGTATAGAGTCCATGCTGTACTTTATGAAGACTGTTGACATACTCATACAGTGGTTGGTTGTTTGTCAAAAACCTATTGGTTAGCTGCTTTTGATAAGTAACATTGTCGTCACGGACGAGTGAACTGCAATGGTTGCGATGGGTCAGGAAATTGCCCCTAGTCTATGAGTCTTGGTTCACCTTGTAGGCACGCCATGCTGCAGCACTTATTACCATGCATTTTAGAGTCCTGATACTTAGAATTAAATGCATTATTGCCGGGACGAAGGCGTTTGATCTATGATGCTCTGTTGAGGATGTCATTGAGTCTTTCAACAAACTCTATCCAAGCAGATGTCTCGACCAGCTCTTTCAAGACGTGGTAGTGTGTGATGGTATAATTTAGTTCCCAGAGTTAGGATGGATATTCCGCATAAAACAGTTAAAAGTTATTACTACATGCTCGCTAAAACCTAATGAACACTACAACAATAACTTGTAAATTATGATCTTTTGATTCATGGGCACAAGGTCCAATATGGATGGTATGTTTTCTGTCATGAATCTACTTGGCGTGGTGATATGATTTTATAAGGGAATATTAACAATAAGTTCATGGAATTCTGCGTTTAACTGTTCACTGGGTTATGCCGATACCACCAGTTCCTGTAAGTTGAAGTCCCCGGAGATTAGACTGTGGCTGTGACTAGTGTATGTTACCAGGTTCAAGAAACCTATCACGTGGGAATCCATTTTCGAAGTGGGCGTTGGAAGGCAGTAAATGACAACTACAAGATATACGTCGTGGCTTAGTCGGAGTCGGCAACAGTGTAAATCGCAGCCAGCTTCCAAACCAGCTAGTCGTCCACATGCTTGGAGAAGCACTAGCTTGCAGTTTCAGCTGGTCGGGCATCATCAGTAGTGCGCATCCATCGGATCCATCAGAATTTGAACCCATGATCACCAGTGACTTAACCGACATTCAGCAACTTTTACCACTGAGCCACGGGGGACGACTTCGGACCGTCATGTTTGACAACCTAACTGCGATATAGCGCAGCGTTCCGAATGTCGAAATAAAGTCAAAGCAGTGAGCGAAATATGTTATTCACCAGACATGAAATTTTGAGGCACCATTCCGGACGGATTTTCATCGATTATTTCGCTTTGTCGTGCCTTGTACTGCCCGTCTGCTGGCCCGCACATACAGTTCATTCACTGTGCTGGGCTGTACTCATTCCTTCTCTGCTTAGTGCCAAAGCGAACGTGGACCATGCTTTGAATCACCCATTCTACATTAGTCGCCATGTCCGAGAAATTACTGTCAGTCGCGTGGTGGGCCCCTGCTTCCCTTTCCGTTTACTGGTATCCGCCGTCGCCTGTTGCCCTGTGAACCGGCTACAATCGTAGCCCGTGTCAACGGTCTATGTTCCTTGGCGTATAAACGCTGTTCGCACGTCGTCATTGAAGTCAAGCCGATTGGACTTTGCCTGAGAAAAAGCTGCGCTTTGTTCACTCTGGAAGTAGCCTGTTCTCTTTGTAGCCCCGGCTAGCGCGCTCGTAGTCACTTCGCCTCGGTGGCAATTGACTGACCTCCCGTATACATACGTCATATCGGTTATGTACACCCAACCGACCAGCTGCCACTACAGTAAACATCCCATGCGATGAGCCCGGGTATTGTGAACACTTTGCTAACAGTTGAGATTAGATCAACAGCAAGCTAAACGATCGAGACCATCTAAAACGACCTTATTGTCCTTGTCGATGAGCTTAGAGTACGTGCCCTAAGATCCAATGCAATGTTAACTGCAAGTGAGCTGCAGTGGGCCAATGTGCCTATTTCTTGCACAAGTCGCGGTGAAGCTTCGCGCACTCGCTACCTGCCTCAACCGATGTAGAACCAGTAAATTCCATTTAAATTTGTCAGGTGCTCACTTTTCTAGACTCCGTTCCACTGTTGGAAGATGCAGAGCAAAATCAGCACGTTTTCTATTTGACGCTTTGATGGTTTGTATGTTTACTTAACTCCGCAACTTGTGGTTGCAAGACATTAACATCCCCCACGCTCTCATACCAATAAGAATGAACCTGGTGCCAATCAAATGTTAGCAGGGGAGGATAATACTCGCTATATCGCAGTTAGGTTGTAAATCATGACGGTCCGAAGCTGTCCCCCGTGGTCTAGTGGCATGAGCTGATGACTGGCGGTTCAAGCTGCTGGTGGTCATAGATTAGAATCCTGATGATTCCGATGGATGCGTACTACTGATGATGCCCAACAGGTTGAAACTTCAGTCTAGTGCCTTTCCGGGCATGTGCACGACTATCTGATTTGCAAGCTGGTTGCGAATAACCTTAATAATTCCTTAAGGGTCATCCAATGCGTGCATGTACAATTCTCTACGTGCCTGTTCTAACATGTATATAAGGCACTTCACGACCGAGTGGAAGGTCGAGGCAGACATATCAATAATCGGACGCAGCGGAATCTGTGCCTTGTGCACTTTAGGTGAGCCATACCGTCGAGGAGATTGAGAACTCATAGGGGTTAACCAAGTAAGCAGCCAGCCATTAATCACACGTTTGTGTTTTACTTGCTTCAATATCTTCTTGTATTTTGTCCTTTTATGCTTTTAGACTGTTTCACTCAAGAACGTCCTTGAAGCTTGCAATAGTATGAAGTTTTAATATATATTTGGACAGATCCATCATTACCCATCCAGGTCTGGTTGCTTTCGAGCTTGGATACATGCAGGGATTTTAAATACTGTTTTAATCGACACTCCGAGGGAAGGACAGAAGTCCTATCGGGCAGCTGGTTGAAGCAACGCTCAAGAATACCTACCGACATTGGGCTAAGACAGCAGGCGCACAGCCACTAGTTGTCCACACGTCATTGGAACACGCAACAGTAAAATAGTTGCCTCCACAATCTTACAGAGTGATAGACACAATGGCACTCACGCCACTTACAAGGACACGGAGACAAGGGGAGAAAATCTCGCACTGGACTGCTCCGTGTTATTATGCAGCCTGACCGAAAGTCAAAAACAAATGACCCATAAAAAAACGATTAGCGGCCGACCGATGAGCGGTCGGCTTAAAACTAAACACGAATCTGTTGGCCACCCACACAGTTCTAACTTCAAAAACACTATCCTATTTGTGTACGAACGCTCAAAGACTTCTTAGTAAGTTGGCCGACCTTAGAGAGCACCAGGCGTCACAAACTCGGAATCTCAGTATGTTTACGGAGACCTGGTTAAGCTTTGAGATAGCACCATCTAAAAACAATTTATCTATTATGTCGTCCCTTCTGAATGATGGAGCTGCATAAGGTTCTGGTGTAATTCTGTACTACAAGAATAACCTCCGATGTGAACTTATTGACCACCCAGAAAACCGTGCCCCAAATTCGCTTTGTGTTGTAGCCCGCAAAAGCAGCAGACCAAAACAGAATCGGGACGTTTATATGGAAAAACTGGCTGCAGATACGCGCGTTACAAGTAACTCGATAGACTTTCGAATTGCAATCAATCAAATGCGAGATCACATGACGGGCCGAAGAGTGATAGATAGAAGTGTGAGTAGGATAAGCGAATCGAGGGCAAAAACAATGCAAAGTATTTGAATACGACGTTGTCCCATCCTCCGTTCGTAAAAATATAAGCACTACATGTCCATGAACGATCTCATTTAATGTCAGCACCCTGAAAAAGTGACATGTTATAGCGTATCAGTAGACAAAGCAGCGTATCGGACCGGAACGTCGTAGGTTTGTATTCGTTTGTACCAAGCGCTGTGCTGTAGCTGGGTTTGTCTGTTCAATAGCACGTTGGCAAAACGCTGTATGCCGCCGTCTTAGATTCACCTTTGGCCCATCAGCCAACTTGTAAGTTCCTGGCGTGCACACAGGTTCCACATGAGTCAGGGGTCCGAACACATTACCTCCTTTCCGGGAATAGGGTAGTCTCACATGAACAAATGTCCCTGGAAGATACATTCTCCCAACACGTCTATATTTATCCTGGTAATCAGCCCGTCTTTTGTATTCTCTTTGATCGGCGGTTGCTTCGGATGTAAAGGCCATATTTAATGGAGCTGGAATTGTTCGACTTAACATTAAATCCGAGGGCATCGTTACCGTTGCAGTATGTGGAGTGGTTCTGTATATCTCCAATGCAGATACCAGCGCATCATCTCAGGATTCTCCAGAAAGCCGAAAGAATTGTAGAGATTTTTCAAAGTTCCATAAAGTCGTTCAACGAGTCTATTCACCGAAGGATTCGAAGGCGCAGTCCTCGTGTGTCTAATACCATTGCGCCTTAGGAATTCAGCATACTCATTAATTCGAAACTGTGGGCAGTTATCAGTGAGTATTTCTCCTGGCAACCCGTACCTTGCAAACAAACAACTGAGCCACTTTATGATGAAGGCTGTGTTTACATCCCGTTCAATATAGCTCAATATAGCAGAAGCAGGTAGCCACTGACACGTTTCGCTGCTGCTGGGGTGCATTGGTAAACAGGCCCATAATATAGATGACAATTTTTGCCTTTGGCTTTATTGGGTACACAATAGGTTGGACTGGAGCATTCAAGGGCCTCGCACTCTTAGTGATTTGTTGGCAGGCATAATATACCCGAATACCCGCCTCGACGCTGGAGTTCAACTTCGGCCACCAATAGTATTGTCGTATCCGAGCTTTTGTTCGCGCAAGTCCTGAATGACCTTCATGCGCACATGCAACCGTCAGAGGAATAAGGGTTGCACGGACCACAAACTATGCATCTCTAAGAATGCAGTTGTTCACAGTAGAAAGCTGATGCCGTAGGGTATAGTAAGGGAGCAACTCAGCTTGCATTTTGGTACGACTGGGCCATGAAGTGGAATTCCGCTCTCCAAGTTTCGCTAGGATAGGGTCTTTGTCAGTATGTTATCGTATCAGGTCAAATGTTATTGTAGATGTTCCGCCTGAGCTGCGATATCATTTTTACCTCCTCTAAGTCCACTTTTCCCCTTCGTTGGACAGTGGGAGTGTCGACAGAGCATCTGCAAGTTTCTTAAAGCACCCTGGCACATATTTTATTTCATAATCATAGTTCATTAAACGTTAGTATCAGCGAGTCACTTGTACCGGATTTTGGCTGTTACCGCGAATTATTAGAGTTGTAAGAGCAGAATGATCGGTGCGCAAAATGAATTGACGTCCGAATAAGTAAAAGTGCGATTACTCACACGCCCAGACGGATGCGAGGACCTTCTTCTCGCCGGTGGAATAATTACTTTCAGTATCAGATAAGGTACGCGATAAGTACGCAGTCACTTTTTCCTCGCCATTGTGTAGCTGGAAGAGAACTGCACCCAAGCCAACATCTGAAGCATTCGTTGAAACAAACGTTGGACAGTGCTCACTGAAGATAGCTACCGTGGTTGCGGAAGAAATACATGTGTTATAGGTGTGATTTGCCGTTCATCAAACTCTACGTTTGAAATGGACCCTTAACTGAACCACATTCTTCATGTTGATTTGGACAAGTCATACAGTCGCATTTCCATCGCAGGCGACTTTGCTGTGCACGATCTGGAAATAGCGACGACCGATAGCATGCAGTTCAAATTCTGGTTACAAGAGGTACTTTCCAGCTACCCACTGTACAACTACTCGACCTCTCCCACCAGATTTCGAACTAGTAACAAGCCATCGAGACATGATCTTGTGCTCAACAACGAAGAACCCATGGTAGACGGAATAATTACAAGCAAATCACTGGGTCACAGTGACCATGTGACGCTACTGTTTTACTATGTTTGCTGTGCGGAATATCCTGAGGAAGTGGACGCTGAAGTATATACAGTCACCCACTACAATGCCCTATCCGCGCTTGTTAAGTGGGTATCTTGGATCGACTTAACTGAAGGCCCCCAGAAAGCGGCTGGGACACATTCACAAGGATGTTCACCACACTGGTAACGCACGCGCCTGAACAGAAATCCTTCCCTTGTCAAAGGAGAAGGAAGTCATTTTTGAGCAGCAGAACAAGCTAACGCATATTTTTAAAGCATTTAGCATAGAGAGCTCACAACGACTTTACGAATTTCTTAACCTGAACTGACTACGCGGCATAACGTAACTTTGTGCGAGCTTGATCCGTGAGGACAAGGTGACGCAACAGAACATGCTGTTCAGCGCTTCTGCACGAACCACAAAATATTACACACGCCTGTTAATGGCTGTTGTAAGGTGAAACGCGAAATTGCAGCACTGGTTACGACTGACGGGTACACTCGATCAGCAACGGAAGCAGCCGGTCTTTTATGATTCTATTAATCGCATACGCACCAGCGTATAACGACCCCAAGCTGATCCCTGCTGCCTTTGTCGTACAATAAGCTTTATTCAATATCACTTTTACCGTAGAAACTCTGTTAACGGACCTGTTGTCGCTGCCTATCCACAGCTCTCCTGGTTTTGATAACATTCGACCGAAGGCTTTATAGTCATCAACGAGTGATCTGGAGGACTCTCTGGCTATATTCTATCAGCGCTGTACTGTGGAGAAGCAAATTTCAGTAATATGAAACCAAGGTTTCATCACACTTATTCATAAGGGAGGTAATCACACTGACCCAATCAATAATACCCGGTAACTCTCCCAGGTGCGCTTTCCAATTTTATGGAGCTTAGCATCGCTGATGCGCCCATGCAGGATCTGAAAATCACAACATGATAGCGTCAGAGCAACATGGCTTCCGACGAAAACGCCCATGCATTACGAACCTGATAATTGCACGCAATAGCAGCATTAATGCAGTTGACGGTGGAATAGGAGTCGAGTTCATGTAATGCTTGGAGATGAGAGTACGTGAGTCCCCGTCCGACGCAATTTATGTGGACTGCGGTGTTTCACAATGCTCGGTGCCAGACCCCCTACATTTTCTTTACTTTAACGATCTGGCGAAGGAAATTTGTTCCCATTTCGAATTCTTCGTGAATGAAATCAAGTTATGGCGAGCGAGTAGAGGACCGAACGACCACGAAAATCTCCAGCGTGACCTCAACATGATTTCAAGTTGGTCCGTTCTGAATACGAAACCGTTCAATGTGAAAATATGTGGCGCTGTTCAATTGAACCAAGGCACGACTATGTGCATAGGTATAGGCCTCGTGTATTTCAATGAATTTCCTAAGAACGCGACCTTAGTGTGCTCATTCCAACTGTTCAAAACAGTCGGAGTCGGCTGCGAAGAGAGCAAATCAGCAGTTCGACTTGCTGCAGAAAGATTTCGGAAGATTCGACCCATCCATCTTCCCCATGATGCACAATTCATACCTGCGCCCTCACATTGAACACGCCATCCAAGCTTGGCAACTATGGACGTAGTGCGACCTAAGAGTGCCAGAGAACCGACGACACAGGGCCATAAAGAACTTCTAGGGTATAAGAAATCCCTTCTAACAGAAATGACTGCAGTCCATGGGAGTATTCAGTCGCCACTATCGAAGACTGCGCGGGGGTCTCGTATTAGTCTACCAAATATACTGAGGGAACCTAATCCCGTGTATCCTTAATTGCTGAATCGCATCCATATGACCAGTGAAAAGTATAGCCGCCTAGAAAGCGGGCGAAATTATTGTTCTCTTTGGGTTGCTCAACGCTGGAACTCTCTTCCAAACTTCGTTATTATCTCCCCACCTTGGATATTTTCAAAAACCTTTTATGCCTTGCCGTTGGTCCCCATCACTTTGTTGCCTAAAACGCGTTACCTTGGAATGTATAAATCATCCATTTAGGCCGGAATAATTATTAATGTACACCTGTGCAAGCAGTCTAGAAGTGGGCATGCCTTTTTTACTTGCTCACAAATTAAACCTACTGGATCTACCCCCATATTGCTTCGTCCTTTTCATTCAATGCCCACTTACATTACGGCACCGTCTCTACTCAATAAATGCTCAAAACGAAAACTCGCATAAATTTTGATATAGTTGTTTCACCACAACCATTCTGCAGGAATTGTAAGGCAACTGCTATTTTACCTTGCATAGATCCTTGTTCATGATTCGTACGAGACTTATGACCCCGAAGCAAATAGACTACCTATTTTGAAATTACAATGCGATTGTAGTTTCAATATTTCGGAGATAGCTTCGGTTAGAGGAGTGTGTTGAACCAGATTCCATAAGTACATCACAGATCCACCATTTGTCGTGGGTGTTTTGTGCTAAACGTCCTGGCTTTTATATTATATTATTATGGTGTGTCAAGTTATTGCGTTGTATCCAAGTGTAACGACAAATTTACGTAACGTTAGCCGATTGCTTCTAATCGCTCCCGTTTTGTTATAAATAGATTCTCAGTTGTATTGGATGTAACCTCGAAATTTGTGCCTCTTTCATCATACTAATTACTTGTGTTGACAAAGAAGGTGTGATGACTTTACATAAAGCACAGATGTATATATTTAGCAGAATCCAAATTTGTGGTTAACAGCATTTGCGCAATGAACAAAGTAGATTTCCTCAATGTACTCAAAATCCAATTAAACAAATGGTGTTACCCGCGATCAACAGGTGTCAAATACGTTACACTAGAGAAAGACAACGAGCCACGCATGCTTCGCGCGCTTCCCATTCTTTATCTGAAAAATATCCCGTGGCAGCTAATTCGATGTTTGTTGCGGTGAATTGTTTGGCACAAACAGTATGACAATTTTCTTGCGCAACATTGTTACTGTTTGAGCAAAAATGCACTGCGGGAATCACAATCACCTGTTTCGTGGGAAATGGATAATACTTCAATGAAATGAAATCAGATCAACATGAGTTAATCCATGCACCATCAATTTTAAGAATAGTATTTCATGGAAATAGCATGCAAAGTAAGTTTGTCCTAGTGTTAGTTGTTATGCAAAGAAAGTACGACAGAGTCTGTCTCCTGCGATCTCACAATGTGTGCCTTAGTGGATCGGAAGTGCAACTTGTCTGTGGCATTCAAATGCATGAAACCGTGTCCAAATCTATTTAACTGTTTGTGCCCTGGCGGTACTTATAAGTACCACTTTGTTTAAATTGTAATACTGCCCCAGTGCAAGCGTCATTCCTGCCGGTACTCACGAGGATACGTACAATAGCTATTATGTCTACGATTGACTAAGGGCCAGAACTCCGATACTTTACTCTGCAGTATGTGGAGTAAAATGTTGTGGTTTATGTCGAGATATAGGTAAATTAATTCAGGACTCAAAGCGTTAACCTTGTCGGGATAGATTCGGTGCCGCCATATATTGGCTGAAGCGGTTTTCGTAGCTTCAAACCTACATGCATTATGTGCTATTCCTCAGAGTAATAAATCACCAATAACTAACATTACATTGTGCATAGTCATTGCCAACACAATAAACTAACCATTATTATGAGACAAAACTTGAGGCAAACCATTGATCAACTTCTATCCCAGTGTAACGACCACTGTATGTTTGCGCCCTGAATACACACTCGGTGGACATTTATACCATAACTGATGTTAATTAATTTCATATGGATTCACTAGACAGAAAGTATGCACCAATGATAAGAGAGTTCAACCAATCCGCCGTATGGAGATTACCATTCCATAAACCACGAGTTGCTGACAGCCAGACCGGATAAGCTGCACTCTTTAAGACAATCGACAAAAAACAAAATACCGTGCTTAGTGGTTGAAATAATGCGTTGTCGTGCTGCTGCTTTAACATCCCTACTTGGTTTATTGCGACAGAACCGATACTATACTTTTGCAGTCCTGATAATTTGTAAGTAGTCACTATAGCCAAGACAAATCGGTGCATTTCCTTAAATGATAACCAGATGCCATCAGCGTTGATCGACGTACATCATGATAATTTGGGATCAAGAGAGCATAGTTAAATGCCGTTCATTTACACGATCTCCCAAAATAGTTTAGCGTCTTTAAATTATTGAAATACAACATAAGTGTAAAATGAGTCTACCGAACTGATTTGGGCTGCCGTTATCTACTTCTGCAACTTAACATGGTTTTTCAGACAATCCATCCGAATTCTTCTACTTAAGTCCCAACAGTTTCAAATGGGATTCCACCTTATAATCGTCTGTGTGACAATGGTAGAGAAACATCTACTGAGAAATACTGGTACGTGAGTCGCCAATTAGCTTGCATTTTGTAAAGTGAACTGAGTTATACTCGTTGTTACATCGATAAAACCACTTTGCAATAATTTCAATTACTGATCGTTGTAATGGTTTGATATTGCCAGTGGCTCGTTTGGCTTTCCTTTGCTCTCCTATCATTGGTTAATTGATCGGTTAACTACACACTAACGCATACTAACCAGCCTTTGCTGTCAAAATTGCTATACCATACGATCCTTGGCGGTGGTGTAGTTTCACTTACATGTTGTGTTGTTCGCCGAGCTGGATTACAGACGTTTCATCACCAGTCAAGGTAATATCATCAACGCAAGTGGGATAACAAGTTCGTGGCAGTTACTGACATATAGTCGCAGGTTCGCTTGAGGGTTCGCTTACCTGCTAGGCAAAGTATGTCGTAGAAGCAACCTATAACTTACAGCTACATCAAATGTAATGTAAGCCATTGGTTAACCGTTAGATTACTCTGTCTGGCGTACAGAGCACATATGATGACGCATGGTGACTCAGTTAAATCCTGTTTCGGATTTGAAGTGGGAAGATTCAGAGAACACAACGTCTAAGCATCATCTAGCTTTCACTACTCTTAATGATCTACCGGATGAAACTGACACGTAAAACCCACGAAAAGCAGTAAACCGAATGAAAGGACTCGTCAGCTTCTAAAATTGTGAATGAAAAGTAAAAGTTGCAAATATTTATCCGCCCACTGCACCACGACGTTTAAAGTTGCGGAAATGAGCCAAGTGTCTGGGAATGAATGCATCGATAACAGACAAAAGGTACTTTAGTGGAAAATTTAGGTGGTTTTTGCACCAATGGATTGAGAACTTGTACGGGTGTACCTTTCCTTCTCGCAGTATAATTTGTTGTTTCTGGAGCTTAAGATCTTTCGTGCGTGCCTCCCGTGAAGCCCACATAATTACAAAATAAGTATTACTAGAGCAGCTTTTGGCGAAGGATGCGATGATCTACGGGGTCACATGATTTTAGAAAAGTTTAGGTAAATGACTGTAGCAGTCTGGAGGCTCCCCCGGATTGCCTGAGTATGTTGTGTATATTATTAAAACAAATTAACGTATTCTACTCTTAGTGGTTTTTTGCAGAATACTGATATTATGTTGCATATGTTTGACCCAACACTCGCAAATGTATATGCACGGCTCCACGGTTAGATTCAACTCGCCGCACCATCGCGCGGTCCTTCACATCCTTCCCCTAGCTAGCTCGCGTCGTCCGGTGTCGCTTTTCGCCAATACGCTGGAACAGTGGACCACAATACACTTTCTTCCCGTCACCTTCGTGCTTTCTCTTTATTCACTGGGAACCGTACTTGCCAGTAGACTAACGCGAATACATCAAATCTGTTATCGTGAGCCGGCCACTCTCGCTACATGACATCAACGCCGGTCCCACAGTCGGTTATCTCGGTCCAACTGCCAGGAGCAAGCAGTAGGTTGGTAGTACATGACCGATGTTCCGGTGTTAGACCTTTCAAAGTAGCTCGTTACAGCCTCAGCTATAATCGATTTCATCATCTTAGGGAGCACAGGGAGGAGAGTCACTGGGCGATAGTTGGCTGGCTCTGAACGGCCACCACTTTTGAAAATCGGAGAATTGATGCCTTGATTCCACATGTTAGAAACCTGCTGTTCGTCCAGGCATCTTTGGAAAGACCTGTTTAGTCATTCAGCTATCATCGTAGCTGCCACCTGAAGTGCTTTCGGGGGAATGTTGTCAACTCCGGAGTAATGATCCATATGCAACGACAGCAGTCTTCTCAACATGGTTACTGAACTAAACGTGACGTGTGTTAAGACTGGCATCGGCCATAATGCGACAGGTATGTTATAAATTCTGGAAGCTCGTCGAAATTTCGTAGCCTATTTTAGCCGTAGGACGTTGGGTGCATCCTCGGCGGTTAGAGCGAATCTGTCCGCTGATATTGTAGCCACAACGACGAGACAATGAAGCACAACCTTTACTGGCGCGAGCACAAGCTATGTCACCATTCACACAGACGTACATTAATGAGTCGTGTTTCCTTCCCCCGTTGCACCATCTGTCCTGGCTTCCGCTCGCCACACCTACGTGCACTTTTTGAAGTACGGTAAGAAGTGTTCTATGTCCATTTCGCCCCGTAGCTCGGCTGCCTCGATTCCCATTCTGACCGATCCGGAGTCGTTCGATAGCTCGTGCTTTGCTTGAACGTGGATGTATTGCTCTGTTAGTGGTTGTTCCGGGAGGATGCAATAACGGCGACTTTGTCCGATTTATTACGTTCTCGACAAATACTCTCCCCGTTTTGCCTATCTCAGGCTTACTACCGGGCGCCGTTCGTGCCCTATTTTCGTCTCGTTTTGTCAGGCCAGTGTTGTTCCGTCTGCTCCACCCACATTACCCCGTTTCCCTTTCCGCCCGTTTCATTAGTCTTTCTGTTCTCCGGACAACCACTGTCTTCCACCTCCCTACAATCTTAGTGACGGAGCACCACGTTTCACATTCCCGAGGCTGTTCACATATCTTTATAGAAGATTTTGTTAACACAAAACTTTCCGCTAGACTCGACTGGTGTACTAATTTGTCCTCATGCCCAATTGTGCTCCAGTGATTACGGTGCACATGTTAGTTACTCCAGTTGTCAGGGCTAGAGTTCGCTCTATACACATATCACGAAGCGCCTCTTACTCTCATGTTTTTCAGGTTCTGCTTCGAACGTATGATGGTACCTATGAGGTATCCATGTGCCAGACGTTCGATTAAGTGATACAGAGCACCATAATCCAACTACGACAACACTTTACGCTGACAAACAAGGTCTGATTAATTTCTTTACCAAACAGTGATCGGTTTGCACTCGGATTGGCGTTCGGGAGCATGGAAGATTTTCAACCCAGTGGGAATGCATAAACGGTGTACAGCTATTCAATCATTACGCCAGATATTATTCCTGCAGGAAAGTAAATGAATAAAGGTAAACAAATAAACAACTGATCATGGATTTGTTTCGCTATATTGTACACACCGTCGATCCATACCGCGGGATATCGTCACATCTGGTTGGCATTTGAGACGTTGTTTTATTTACCGAGTAGAGCATTTTGTTTGCGAACGATTCACCACCAGTCGGGGAGGCATGCTCAATGCCTAGTAGCAAATAATTCACTAGTAGTAATGGAGCTTTGCTGAACTTACTTGTCCCTCACTAATTACTAGAACCTTATTTACTGTGACTCAGTGTAGACGCCACCAAGAGTTGCGGTGAAACGTTGGCCACCAAACGACTCATCTCGCTAAGCAACAATATCTGCGTCATCATTCAGGCTCTACATGGGCTAACAGCACCGATGATCTCAAAGAAGTCGTCTGTAAATGTTATCTTGTTCGAGTATCTCCGTCACAATGTGAAGAGTATATGTTACTTGCATCATTTCGTAAAAGCGTTTATCACGCGTCGGAAAACATTTTGCGAGATAAAACTGAGCTACACAGTCAAATACGCTTCTTATAGAGTTTTGCAAATCTCATTCCTCGGGGTTACTTTCCAAAATATGTCTATAGGATTACAACCTCATTCTCTCACCTTATGAAATACGGGTGATAGTCAAATAACCCAATCGCATTGACGTTTACCATTCACGCAACAGAGGTTGCGAAAGACAAGATACATATCCTCCTTGGACAGAGCAAATCCAAGCATAATTTTAATTCTACCATTCTGTAAGAGAATTTTCAAAACACTGGCTGGATCCACCGTTTTTTTACAATCGATTACGAAGCGTGGCAAACATCGATATCCGCAAACAAAAGTGACATAACAATGCATCGGCATAAACAGGATGATGTTCCAGTACGTACCGTGTATAAAACCTAATCGAGTGTCGTTGTTTGATTTGTGATATAGACTTTCACTATTAGTATGCCACAAAACATCGAACTGAGCTAGAAACGATAAAAGCGCGCGAGAAAGCTAGAAAAATTCTGACGTCACATTCACTACGCGATCCTAATGTCCACATACTCAAGGTCTGTGCGTGACCTTTGCTGGGCTACTTCTTGACACGATTCGTTAGTGAAGGTAAGCGTAATCTCTCATACCTGGAATGTACAACAGGTCGATTCACTGCAGACCTAGTTGGTAAAGTTTGCTCACTTAACTGCTCAGAGTGTTTGCTGTAATAAAGTGGTAGCCACTTCGGATGTAAAGGATAAGTTCGGGATTTACAGTACATTTCGTCTTACCGCACCTAGGCGTTTTTGCGCCCCACGGAGGTAACCTTTTGGTTGAATTACAAAACCGTGTCACAGCAGAAACAAGTTAAACTCGGTTAGCTTTTAGCTTGTTCCTCTTATATATAAGATTCTTGACCTTTTTACTATCTTTTCTGTTTCACAATGCATGATCGCGTCGCAAGTCCATCAGCTCTTCTTCTAAATCTGACTCCAAGCAAACTCTCCTGGGTTAGCAATTTAATCCTTACCATTAAATGCCTCATATATTTAATCCCACCAGAAGGTCTGCGGCCAAACTTCGTGCCAGCACATGTAAAGCGAGAGTGTCCGAATGAAAAACCGCCCTACGTTGTCCTATGCTGCAATTCAGGACATAGAGAATGAAATTCAGTTGTTTAGGTGGGGATTGAAAGATATACAGCAACATCGCATAAAATTTCCTCTCTATACCTAAATGCGCAACTTGTGCTTTTATCAATCTTCAAATTCATAATCATAGGAAGGCCTATTTTCTCATACTGTATGTATTACAACATCATATAAAAAATATTGCGATTGAGAAGCTTTGGCGTCTTCAAAAGCTAAGATGTGTATCCAGCTGCGAAACTAAGACATTCCTCATTGAACAACATCGGAGTAAGCCATGTGGTTTGTTCCATCCATCGGTAGCGAGCCAAGAGAGTAGAATATAGGTGTCTCATCAAGAAGCCTCTATTCGAGGTAACGAGAATTATACAACCTTATTATTATGTCAAGTCGCAGATTTTGCGCTGCACAATCTCAGTGAAAATAGGATTTCTTTATTCTGAACAATGAGACCCCATCATTCGTCATTAAATGTAACTGCAACTTCATGAATGTTTGCCTACTTCTTTTGCTTTAATTAGAAATAACGTTCTTCTTCCTCATGCAAACATGCAACAGACTATAATGCAGTTACACATGCCCTTCAGTTTGTGTTCGTAAAATACATTGGTCTAGATCGCTAAAAAATATTTTAATAAATTACAGAATTCGTTAACAATAATGTTATAAGGTTGGAACCTAAGCAACGGCAGCTCCTCGATCCATATGTTGTGTGTGGCCCGATTGGCTTTACATCACGTCAGTAGTACCCTAAGTAGCTGGTGCATGTGACGGAAGTATACCATCAGACAGACGAGACGAATTCACTTAAAGAAACAATAAATTAGATTACCACAAAACGAACGATGCATATTATTAGACGTTTAGGCTGGTCGGTTCCTAGTTGACTATGCTGGAGTGACCATATTTGCCCGGAAAAAAATAATATCCATGGAACGCAGTAGCGTTGTTAGCTGTGGAAGTGGCCTATTTTTCCATACATCGAGGCAGAGGACAGGGTTAGCAACAGAGCACTGCGCATAACCGACACGGCGATGGAGTATGAGCCGTGCTATGTCGTAGTCAATTGTCAGTTATGCAGACCTGTCGCCATCACCCATGGCTTAGCGGAGCAAACTGCTGGTGTCCAGAAGTAATCGGGTCGAATTCAGGCAGGGGTACGATTATCTTGCCGTATGACAAAGCCCAGAAGCTCAACACAGCCGTCGGTTGCTTCTCTGGGAGGAATGAGAGCCTACGTGACTTAGAGATTACTATGATAAAGTACTTACATAAACTTTGAATTGTTAAATGCTTTCTTCTGAAAAGTTTCTCACCTGTTCACAAATCACTATAGTCCAATTTAACTCAGATTCCCTGATCATGCAGATGAAAGTGAATAAAAACATTCCCTTCATCAGCTCTGCTGTTTCACTTCCATATCCGATCGCTTGTCCTACCCATCCAAAAAGACGTAGATAGCACAGTTCAGAAAAATATATTCAAGTATCGTCCACGTAATATAGTACAACTAGCTTGCGTAATAAAATGAACGATTTTCAATCTAACATGTAAAATATTGATCCGTATATACATACAAGGGTTATTGAGAACAAAGGGACCGTTGGGTGAGCAATTGCTCTCAATGATTCAGCATCAGACCAGTACAGTAATATGTAGGGCAACAAATGGAAAGAGTAAATTTGACCATTTAGTACAAATGACCAAGACGAAAACTCGAAACGAATTAATTACATGTTACTGAGTTCGATCTTATGTTATTGACCTCAGTATCTCCGATTTTCGGGCCGAAAGAGCTATAGAGCCTGGACTAGCTTTTTTTCGAGCATAAGAACGGTTGAAATAACCTATGTCAAAGTGCTTCGGTCGTCGCAAGTGGACGAATGCATTGACGTTTCGACCGGTGCTTTGGAACCTTGTATACAACGCTAAAGACACGCTTTAGATCCACCTGATGTCCACTCTCGACAATATGTGCCAGAATGGAACTACTAATGTCCCAGGTGCCATCTTGGTGCAACCAACTTGGGTAATGTTCATTCACGCATTTGGACAAGTGCGGCGCTGTTCGATCGATGTACGTTGCCTCACAAGCGCACTCGAACTGATAACTAACCATTGAGGCGGTCAGCATGTGTAACCTCTCCTTGTTTCGTGAGCAGACGCGTGGTTCCGTCGAAAACCCGCAATTTAGTGTAGCTGCTACGAAAGTCGACTTAATTGTGCCTAAAATATTTCGGGTCCTCTAACGGTTTCGTTACAATACGTAGTGGAGCATCGTGCGCATCAGTACCATGTTTATGCCGATGTCGTCAAGTCTGGATCACGTTCTCCACTTGTGGCCTCAAGTAGGCATTCCACTTTTGTGGGGAAATTTCTGGGTCAAACTGCTCGGGCTTCTTTAATAAGAGGTTAAGTCACCAACTAGCTCTTCTCCATGACTTTTCGGCTTATTTCCTGAAGCCAAGTCGTCCTGCACCACTACGACGAGGTCACTTTCCTGCAAAGCATGTTGTAGCTGATGTTCTCCGAGTCGATATACATGAGTACACTGAGGTTGTACGCTCATAACTTTGTATTTCGCCAAGTTTAACTGGAGCTGGTTTTCGGATTATCATGCGAATTCCCGGCCGAAAACTTTTTGTAGTGCTGCTAGGTTGTCCAATGTCTGGATGTTGTCTGCAACTAGTAACGTCTGACTGCAGCACCCTAGCAAAATCGTTGATTAATACTAGGAATAAGCATGGTCTCAGTAAGCATTATGAGGCACTCCACCATGGACTTCAAGTTCATCGTATACGGACGTGCGGACTCGCACATTTCGCTGACCTTGAATGAGGAAGCTGTTTATTTAACCAATTCCGTAGCTTCGAAGTTTAGGAAGAAGAGTGCTTTGGTCCAGGCGGTCGAATGCTTTGGTGAAGTCCAGACATACGACAAATGTTACACTGGCATCGACTGACTCGGTCCAGTTTGCTAGGGCTAGTCACAAATTTGCCGTGCAGGAACGACTTCGGCAGAATCCATGCTGCTGTGACAATAGGAGGTTGTTTTCACGTTATCCCATGAGCACCTCTACGATTATGCATTCCATAATTTGGAGTAACTCTTGGTAGAGGATGATTGGATGAGGTATAGGAAGCTGAGCATGATTCCGTTAACAACTTGAGTCCCAGGTCGTCGATATATCTGTCTCTGCCTGTGACTACCGTAGAGGATTTTCAATCCGCAAACAAAGATATTCAAGCTCTCTATTGATTTTTCCCTGTTAAGCATTGGCAAAAGCATTCGCGCCGTTTATATAATTTTATCAATGGATACAAGAAAACTGCTTTCTATTCGAGAGGTTTAAAAGCTAGAAAAATCAAGTGCTACAATTTCATTTACAAGCTGTTTGGTTTCTGTTCCAGCGTTCGATGGTTTCGACTATTGGCAATCGAAATTAATCGATAAATAGTATGATTAGAGTTATAATTCACCCAGGAAATGCACTAGTACCATGGGCAGACAAATGACCGTATATGGAAAGAAACCGACGACTATGAATCCGGCAACAAATCTGCACAATGCATAAGCACTATGATGAAACGAGTGCGTCTTGTCTCCTAGTGCTAAGGTATGTAGGTGGCTTTTTGGAGTCCAAAGTCATTTTATCACTGAGGGCGTTCCCGCGCATGCGTCATCTAACCTACATACATTGGTGGTTGGTATGGCTTTCAGCAACTATGCAAACAGTATGATGCAAAGCTTTCGACGGTGCCTCTCCACATTGTTAAGAAATGCTGGCTACGTTCTTGGACCACTTAATCCGCCAACTGTAATGAAGTAAACTCACCGTGTTGCTTTTCTTACATTAGCACACATCAAATTGTTAAATTAGTTACTGCATCTTGTTGAGGCAGTGCTTCATTTACCCAGCAAATCTGCAGCTTAATCAACTCTTTGGTTCCTAGGTGCAGCCATTTGACCAGATGGTTGAGGTGTACACTGGCCATCTAATAAGAAGGCTTAAATCTTAAGTTAAAGCATTTAAGTTGATCTAGGTATCCCTTAGCCGGTTACAACTCCACACGTTTGGCTATGATTTTCCCCGCAATATCTGCACAGCCGTTCATCAAATAAGAGAGCTCAAATTTCGTACATTTTAATTCATCCATGAGTTTCGCTTGGAAGTCAAGTAAAAACGTCCATGAAGCAAGTAGTCAGCAGCAAGACACAGTAACTTACTTTTTCGTAGCCTTGACAGGTTATTCAACGTGTAGGTGATAAGGTTAGTCAGCTATCATGCTCACAATGTCTAAAGGTTGATATCCCAACAGAATTCAGTCATTGAACCGGCGTAAATATAGCTTGCGACCCATTAAAATTAGACCATTTCATATTAAACTGTCAATCGCGCAGGTCTGCAGCTGTCACCCATGGCGAATTGATACTTGCTACTGGCATCCAGAAGCCATGCGGGCAGATACTAGCAGGGATCCTCTGGGAGGTGCAACACTGATGAGACCCCAGAAGGTGGAAACGCCTGCTTCTGGTGCTGTCGCAAATTAGCCTAAGCCTTCTGGTTGGGAGTGACGAGGAGGAATTAGCTAAAACATTACAGACCAATTGGTACACTGGTTACATTGCAATACTTTTTGCAAAACGTTCGTCAGTATATGCACCGGAAACATTGACGAATTCGTGTTCGTACGTAGATCATTCCAACTAATTGCTCCCGGTAAAGGCACCTCGTATAATTGCATATACTTTATTTAAGAGTTTAGGGTCTAGGCCTTCTATGGATTGTCGAATTCGACGTACGACAGCAGAAAACTGGATTAAATATATCACCAACTTATGACATTTATTTGCAGGAGATTGTGATTTTAAAAATTATCAACGGTCTTTGTTTTAGAAATATAAAACACAGCATGATGCTGGCATTGGTGGCCTAACTTTATTGCAGACATACGATATACTAATTCTGACTCTCCGAACTTTAAGCTCAAGCTATTACACACACTGCTTAGGTGGTCAGCTAGTCTGAGGAAATTGAGCCTCATCAATATGTACACATGTATTACTGCAGGCCAGTTCTGCAACCATCTTATGTACTTTCGCTCTAGATTATTATTCAAAATAGCCGCAGGCGTTCCTGATGGACCATAGAAATTCTGAATATTTTCGTGCTTGCTTTAAGAAATTGTTCAGACGGGAATTTTTAACTTTATTCATCTTAATGAGCAGCGGTCCACACGACTCTGTTGCAGGTATCCCCCGCTAACCGCAGCAACTTCGGTGGCGTTACCATTCAACTGCTTTATGATATCCATGCAACATTGGCCTAGCTGGGAACCTTGTAGCAACTTTGAAAAGCTCTGTTGCCACAGCTGTCTCTACCCTATGTAGTAAACAAGGTCAGTTTGTCGGCAACCACCTCCGTCAGTAATGCATATAATTAAGTCGTTTCGATTTTTCGTCGATGTTAAGTTAACTTACTGCAAGCTTTTACTCTTTCCTTTCTAGCCCTGTATATGACTGTACTCACTGATTATAGATAATTGAAAGCAATCGCTCGGCAAACGGTCTCTTTGGCGCATTAACTTACATGGGGATTTTCAATTCATTTTGTTTACTGACTGGTAGTTACCAGGGCAGATTAGTGCGTGGAGAGAAACTAGCACGGAAAAGCTTTATATGAATTCTGTTATTTGTCTTCTCGCAACCAATTGTAGCAATAACTCGTGTCTTAAGTGTTTTTGGATAAAATGTTGTGCCGGCCTGTGAAAAATTGGCAACTTATAGTTTTTTGTTTGGGCGAATGACAAACTCATCTTTATCTGATTCATGGATCCTACCGTTGCCTATTTGATTCTCTCTTTGTTTGTAATGCATAAGGTGTGCTTACCAATTCCGTTGGTTAGTTGATTAAGTTATGCGAACTCTTGTCTGTAACTGGCCTGATTAATGGGCTGCTCTCATGTGTTTGCTTACCAGATGCTACTTTGATCCGGAGCTCGGAAGGAAGAATGCTGCTGGTGCATACCATCCCTCCACTACCATTGTTGATATTGGTTTAGATTGAAGAACCGCTTCCACAATCCTCAGGCAACATCCTTTGAGGTTTGGGGATCGGCGCAGCCTGCGGATTGATTGCGCTATGACGTTTACTAGGGAGAGGGTCTAGCGGATATATCGCCAATTGTCCTGGTGGTTAGTGATTGCGTCGCGCTCATCAAAACTTTCAGCCTCTGCAGCAACGTGTACAAGATTGGTCCTGGTTACGGATTCCTTCCGCTTTTCGTCCAAGTAGAGATTCACCTGTCTGGGCTCGCTTCACGGAATATCTGGGAATAGCCTGGTGGAACATGACCCATTCCGAAACGGAGCTGTCGATAACAAGACAGCTTCTGTTTTATTGGTAGAAGTCAGCACAACTCGGAGAAATGTTTGTTCACTGTTGTGTTGGGCATTTGGGTGACATGTAACGCGTACCAAATTTACGGGCTTAGTTACAACACCTATACTATCACCTATATAGTTCCACTAGTTCAAGTCATCCAGATGTTTTCCTTGTAAGGAATTTGACATTAGTGCTGGAACGTTAGTGCAGATTACCGCTGGTATACTACGTGCAACACTGTTTGAGGTCAAGCGACCAGCTGGTCTGCGTATAGTCAATGTAGGCGGTTTTGGTACAGTGACATCTTCTTCCTTTACTATGGGTCCAGTGGGACTGGCCAAAAGTCTAAGTTTCCGGTCATCTTTGGCAGCAACCAAGTTCTAGTAGCATTAACCGTTCAGACAAGAAAATTTATGTTACATGTTGGTAAAATTGAACATTTGCCATTTCAGCAGTTAATTAAATAATCCGCAAGAGTCACAACTTTCAAGCCGACTCAGCACAGTGCAGCAGAAATATGCTGCAAACTGCTGCGAAAGCGCTACAACTACTGATTGCACTTTATGCGTCAACTGAAGGACAATACATACTACTAAGTGTAATTAAAAATTGTAAGTTATATGGTTTACATTTAATGGTAATATAAGGTGTATACTTTATTTGGTAGTTTGTTTAAGTATTCCAGCCTTGTATAATTTTGTTGTATCGTTAACTACCCCGTGCGTCAAGTTCATGTTTGCGAATCAAAACATCTTAAATCACACCTAAGCACGTGTCAACATAAATGATATAGTGTACGAGAATGCTATTTGCACCAGTTGTAATGTCTAGCACATACACGCCATATCAAACGACTCTGATGCATTGTGAGTTCGCTTCTCCTTCCAAACTAACATCACGCCACCGGCTTTACTTATCTTTACGCGTTTCATGTACAATGCGTCCATCAGAGTGCTGGCCAGGTAAACGACGATCAGATGTTAACGCTATGTGAAGGTAGCACATGATGCCTTCTAAGGCGTTCAGCTGCAGCGATACATACCGACGTCCAGTTGTCCGATAAGCAAAAGTCAGCGGATTCTAATAATGGTAACTATGAAACCGCCGACGAAATGGAAATTAAGATTCGCTTTTCTTCTGCACATCCATAAAGTTGATCGTTTGCCCATGTTGGATGTTACGGAAGAAGGTACAGACCGCAAAGTTTCTCTGGGGACATCATTGCGACCTGCAAAAGCTATCTCTGGAGTTAAGTGCATAAATTCAATCCATCTGCATCCGCTGTCAATTCGCTTCTCTTGCATCTTGGCACTTTTATGCGGACATGCCGGAAGAATGCGGAACATTGACGCATACATCACGAGAGAAGCTCACGGATGCTATGAAGTCCGGTTGTTATGGTTATGTTGGCATAGCAGCAGGATTAATGCGGGTGTACATCCGCCACGGACCATCAGATCCGCAAGAAATCCGAATTCAGTTGCACATAGATGGGTTCTCCACTATTGAATCATCGAACCTCCAAGTTTGCCCCATCCTCCGTTGATCAATTTCACCTGATTGTCCCCACCTTTTGTAGTTAGTATCTAAAGTGCACAAAGCAATGTTCACGAGTTCCTCGCGCCACTGATGCAAGACTTGCGTAATATCTTACACGGTGGAGCCTTGCTTCCAGCTAATTCTACATGTAACAATGTGTCATTGGGGGCGTCGCATGTGACACTACCTCTCGGGCTTTTATAAAAATATCATTCGGTTTACGGTGCTTGATGCCACTGTGTACAGTGTAGGCTGTAGCTAGCTGGAAAGGTCACATTTCAACGAACTGAATGTCGTTTGCGTGACGACGACTATTTCAGACCGCGGGTTGTACTTCAACACTCCCCTTTCGAAGCGCTTGACATTGTTATGATACCCCAGTTCCTTATTGATTACATGCAAGCTGTTTGTTTGGGCTTCATGCGATGTGTGTTTAATTTGTGGTTGTTTGTAACGACATTTCGGCCATACACTGAGAACAAGGATGCCGAGTCCGTAATCGATGCCAACCTGCTGGAAACCAAGTAAACTTGACGTTGTGATTTCTAAAGGCTTTACCGAAGCATTTCCATGCTTGAATATTGGAAGGTAACTGAATTTCGTTAGTTCTTATTGTATACCGGTCCCACTGTATTGCAGAGTGTTGTAACCCAATGATACTATAAAAGTTGCTGGATTTGCATTTGTAGATTTACCTATTATCATCCACATTACTCCGAAAGTTACCGCAGATCCGCATGAATATTTCTGTTGGTGTTTGTTAGGAGATTTTTCTATCTATATGGAGCAACGAAAATAACCCATAACCTGAATTCTCTCACCCATCTGTTTGAGGATATAGTTACTCGTAGCGCATTGGATGCCTTCTCGATTCAAACATTCATGTTATAAAAAAGCAGGTGAAGAACGTAGTGAACCCTGCAGCACAGATTCACAAGCGTGTCATCGAGCGGCGTCAAGAATCTGTATCTGCCGCCGGTTGCACTAACCATGCTAAGGACGTTTGCTTATGTGGAGACATCCTCGGGTTCAAACTAAACGGAACTAGCACCCTAACTGTTAGCCCAGATAACCTAGTGCTAGTAGTCGGCAAACCACACTGTGTGACTTTTGTGTACGCTGGGACTTACACCACGGTCCGTCTTGTTCGTCATGCCTTTCTGGAGTTGCGTGATTTGTATACGCACAGAACACACCCGTCAAAGGATCAGGTGTTCGCAACGCGCGGAATAAGCTACAGCACTCTAGCTTGCAAGGTGTGCTAAATAGTTTGTAAAGGCAGTTGCATGTAAAATGGGACATTACTGGTCATTATTCATCGCGGCATACCTTACACAAACAACCTGCTCATAAGCAAGCATACGTGACCTTCGAATAGTGTGTTGAGGCTTCCGTATTTTATCCACCAAAGAATCTTTGCTTGGTGCATAACGAAACGCACCTGATATGTAACTGCTTTCCCTTTGCTGGAGGGAAGTCGTGCCTATCAGTTCTAACAGCTGATAACTCTACCTGCCATGCCGCCTTGGACATATTACAACGCCTCCAGTTGGCTTCTCATGCTGTATTAAGAATATTTTACGTTTTCTTAAAAATGTAGCACTTTTACTACGAAGGCGTTGACTTTCTTCTCGCTGAACCGTTTACATCTTTTGATTGGTAAATGCTGTTTCCACCTAGGTGATGTGGTAACGCCATGCAATTGTGTCGTACATTCAGGATTGTATGATGTTATTAGAAGGACAATTATAAGCAGCACGTGGCTGGTGGCGGATGGCCGGCGCGCCATCATTCCTTCAGCATCGGTTCATGAGGACTACAATGCGGTTCGTCAACGCCGAGGACCAGATCCCGCTGATCCATGTCATTGTTTGAAGTTATAGGTCGCACAAGTAAACCGGCACTTTCATTACTTGCACAAGGCGGACTTCGACAAACTCGTGTGTATTAAACGAGGTGAAGGGGGGGTGAAAACACAGAGGAATCCGACGGAAGAGTATTCATGTGATGTCCTCCGAAATAAATGATGTACTATGAAATATTTACATATGTATATCTGTAGATAACCACCACTTTCAGACGTGACTATAATAGGTTTATTACGGAGAAACTTTATGAATCCCAAAGAAGACGCATAAAACCATGTTCTGTGAATTAGCGCGCGCCGCCACAGCAATCTCTCTTGCAGGCACCATCCACATCGGTGTTTGAAGTGCTCACCGCTCCAGTGCAAGTGGCACGTACACACAGGGATGTGGAATGTTAGTGCGTGGTATACCGACTTCTATTGACTATAGTAGTCACAGGTCAAGTCCAGAAAACAGCACCTATGTAGAACTCAGTCAATCTATCTCAAAGTAAGCATTATATCGTTATGCCCATGTCGCTGCTCAGAGCAACTGAGTAGGCAGTAGAAATGTCCCGCAATCGTCATTGAGATGAGGCCAATGGTTAGTCATAAATGCGCAATTATATCATGTCTGTGTTCTCAGAAAGCATCCGGCATATACAGAATACCATGGAGGCGTTAAAGATCCAAATGGAAACGCTTTTGAATATGATGCTGGTTTAGAATTATCTACGCCTCTTAGGCATAAAACTCGAGGTGAGGGGAATGGCTTGCGTTATGTACAGCATGAAGACGAGCATGCGTGCGCTAACAGATTCCGTTCACAATTTGAGTACCAGGTCGTCGATATATTTGTCTCTGCCTGTGACCATCATGGAGGATTTTCAATCCTTTTATGCCCCTCTGGGTGATGGCAAAATATAGTGTGAGCTGGTAATAATGTGAACCCTTTTCCGTTCATTACATACAGACTGTTATACGTCAACGTACACCTGGAAGTTCACTGCCCCAAGCTATCCGCCGCATTGTGGAGATGATGATATGAGGACAAGTAGCGGGCGCCAGCAACTTTTCTGTGCAAATAACCTGTGCGCTTTCAAATGCCTAACAATGTATACCGTGCTTCTATGTGAGATTCTTTGCCATTGATTATCCCTTGTTAACAACTGTGCTTATGGCTAGATTTGCTGAAGTTGGCCTGTCGCAGACAAACATTCGCTACAGCGTAAGTCATATTTTAGAGAATGTAAGATCGCACTACCTCCGACGACACACTGGGTGTAGGGTCAGCGAACCGTCAGAGGTAACATGCCCCTTAATTTTTTGCAATCTAACATGCGTATAGGGTAGACAGCAAACCGAGTAACACGGACACATTATACCGGATTTGTAGAACTACTGCGTTGTTAAGCAGGGTTCCTAATAAAATGAGGTCCGTGGCCAGTTTCTGCGATCCTTTATCTTTATTTACAATTAATATAAAATGCGGATAGCAGCCTTCGTCTGCTTTCCGTGCTTTTCAAATTGTTGAAGGGAACTAACTGCTTTAAATTTTAATATAAAATAGACCACACGTTACTGTAGCGTGTGCTCCCGTATTTAGCCGGTAATAATAAAGAAGTAGTGTATTAAATGCGCACCTGATCGTCAGCCCTCGGTAGATCAGTGGTATGGCATCGGACCGGTAATCCGGGGGTCCGGGTTTCGATTCCCGTCGAGGCAGATTGTTATTGTGCGAAGTTTAATCGTGACTTCTAGTTTCTACGAAATTACACTACTCACGAAATGCACAAGTAAGAAAAAGTTTCCCATTAAATAGCGTACTACGAGCCGGCCTGGCTGTTGCGTAACCCACGTGCGTAGGCGTCCAATGGGAGGGCGTCGTGAAGGTCAAGCAAGCTGACCTGTGGTTAGCGGAGACAATAATTGACCTTGCGGGTAGAATGTTGCAATCTAGATCCTAACGCTCTTGGTCAGCCATTCTCAACGAGAAACGTAAGGCTTCACTGCAGGCCATAGCGTAGTTTGGGCTGCCTGGAGAAAATATATTAGGATGGCCATGGAAGGCCATTAGGAGCCATGCTTTGAAAACTGGGTTGTGAGAACACAAATAAGCAAATTTATATAAAGCGTTTGAGTGCTAGTTTCTCTCCATGCCCTAATCTCTCCTGGTAACTGCCAGTCAGTGAAATAAGTGACTTGAAAATCCCCATGTAAGTTAATGCGCTAAGGAGACCGTTTGGCGAGTGACTGCTTTCGGTGATCCATAATCAGAGAGTACAGTCATATTCAGTGCTAGAATGGAAAGAGTAAAAGCGAGTAATTAGTTAAAGTAACATAGACGAAAAATCGAAATGATTTAATTATATGTTAGGGATTTTGACCTCAAGATGTTGACCTCAATATCCACCTTTTTCACCGGCGAGGGAAACTGTAGAGCCTAGATACGTTTTATTTTGGTAGCCTGAGGACGGTTGCAATAACTGTTTGCAAACTGCATCTTTAAAGTCATGCTTTTGGTCCACCATATGCCCACTGTCGACAATCTGAGGAAGCATGGAACTGCTAATGACTCCGGTGCCACGTTGATGCAACCAACGTAATCAATGTCTATTCACGCGTTTGGTCAAGTGCCGGAACGTTCGACCGATATGTGTTGCGCCAAAGATGCACGCGAACTGATAAGTAAACATTGAGGCCCTTAGTATGGGCAACCTGTCCTTGTTTCATAAACCAAGACTAGTTCCGTTGAAAACACTCACTTTAGCGCTGCTGCTGCTGCTGCTGCTGCTGCTGCTGCTGCTGCTGCTGCTGCGAAGGACGACACCATTGCGCCTGAAAGACTTAGAGTTTAACGCTCAGTAATTGCGCCGCTATGAAAGGTCGTCTTATGAATAGCTCGTTATTTGCCGTTGTTAACACTGGCACCTGCTTAGGCGTTTCCCTAAGTTCATTTAAAATAATTCTTTCGGGGTATCCATTTTCGTACAACATATTCTGTAGGAACATCCATTCCGCATTTATGGTGTCTTCCGAGGAGATTGGACGTGCTATGATGTCAACACAGTGAATCAAGTTATGCTTACATCTCAGAGGGACGAAGCTGTGGAAATTTGTATACTGGCCAACCCACGTTAGCTTTCTGTAGATCTGCTGCTGAATTGAGCTGTCTGATTTCCTACGTAACGGAACACTGAATTCAGCAGCTGATTTGTGGTTCGTTTATCTAAGTAAAATGCAGTCTTGCATGTGCTCGGCTAAAACTGTTTAGAATTTCATCTACGTTAACATGCTCATTCATCACGATGAATATATCGTTCATGTTCCCATAGTAGCGCTTAAAATTGACGACGTCCGCCTGCCATTCTGTTCTCTCCAACTTTGGCATGAAGATAGCCGCCAGCAATGGACTGAGGAGTGATCCCTTGGCCTCGCCGTCCTTCAGTGAAATGAATTGCGTGCGCGCAAGTGGCTGTTTTCGATGTTGTGAAAGACAGAAGGGGCAGACATTCTGTTACGGACCCGGCATAACATCTAAAATTGCACAGATTATGCTGGTCTGACCTCATGGATAAAATCACTAGACGGCGACTAAGACTGCACAAATAATAACCGATTCGTTCTTAGGAATTTAATACCTATCCACATTAAAGCGATTGTGTTTTACTCAGGACACTGATGCATCCATTGTAAAGAAACATTGAACCTAGCGAAATCTCGTCAGTGCACTGCGGCAGTTACTACCGCACAAATCCACGCTGACATAAACAAAAATTTCCTCAGCATCTTATCGCTGTGTGACAACTCATGTGTTGGTCAATCTATAATGACTTGGAGATGCCCCTGTCTGTCTGACGTCGAGGTGAAAATAATATAAAAATACACATGATTCTTGTAGGAAGTTTGCCAGTTCTAACGACGACTACGTGTATTTGAGTAAAGCAGGCGAATCGCATTTTCGCGCGCTTCTGGCTTTCCGGCTTGGCTGGGCTGGCGACCATACTCTTCTCTAGCTAGAAACATTTGCGGGGCTTTTAGCAAACTGGATTGCGCTTCTTGATGGTCTAAGCTTATTTTGCCCATACATTCGTCTTTTTTCAACATTTCCATTAGGTGGAGCGAAACCGTGTTTATATCGACGAAACGAGTTCGCCATCATCTTACCGTTGGCACGAAGCTGATGATGTACAAACCCATGGTACTCTCCGTTTTTCTATACGGCAGCGAACCTTTGACGATGTACCGGTGAGATATGCGATATCTCGAGCGGTTCCATCAACATTGTTTGCGACGGATTCTGCGCATTGGTTGATGCGGCAGAGTTGCGTACACGGAAGTGTTGCGCAAGATTGGACTGCATACTTTTGTTGCGATGCCTGAGGTCGCTCGGGCATGTGTGACGTATGGATGCGACGCGGATACCGGAGCACCCATTATACGGTCAGCAGAGTATTGGGAAGCAGCATGCGAAGAAAACAAATCTTCGTTACCAGAACATGATCAAAGTGAGCCTCACGCGTTCCAATCTTGATTGCAGGTCATGCGAATGGAAGGCGGTTAATTGGCGTACATGGCACGATCTGATCACGATGGCAGTTACCGATGTGCAGAGAAAGACCTCTCGCATGCGGAGAAGAAGCGGCAATTGCGGAAGCGGCTGGCCCCGAGGGGTTGCAGTCCATCGACATCGAGCGCATGGTGCCGTAACGCATGCGGTCACTAATGCCTGAGTCAGACACGCCTAGTGAGCCATGAGCGAGACCATTGGGGCCGACACCGAAATGACGACGGGTCCTGCAGAAAACGTATGCAACACCGGCGCAGCGTTCAAAGGATGCTGCATTTGATTTATTAACAGATTGCTTGTATGCTAGGTCACTATTTCAGCTCATGGGTTTGCTGTATTGTCTCATTAATGTCTACGTGAACAATCTTCTATTAACTTGCACACGTTGCTCACATTAAATTTAGTTATCTTTGATAACCTTTTCGCCTTGGTGACATTTTCTCAAAATATGTTCTGTCGTATTGAAGCTATAGTGAATTATATATATATATATATATATATATATATATATTTCATATGCGCTTGTTTTGTGGCCCATGATGCACCTTTACTGCTGTTGCTTTATGCCGACATGCACTAAGACTAGGACATATTATGCTGGATAAATTGCCTTCCACTTTTCCACTTCCACTTTTGTTCAGCCGACCATCAATGATCCGGTGAATGTTTGCAATTTGACGAGTTCCCACTGGCATTTATCGTGTTTGAGATGCGGTTGCGAACCAAACACCAAGCAATAACCAGCCAATATTAAATCACCTAATGAACATTAGCACCTCAGGTATTAACAACAAAGCTCATACTGCTTTCCTTGCTAATCACATAAACACAGTTCCTATATCCTATCCACTGCTGTTATCAAACTATTCTCCTTGCTAGCAGAATAATGTTGTAAAAATACATAATACTGTTAGCCAATTAATAATTTTCAAGGGAATCGTTTTATCTGCATGCAATAATTGTTTACTTGCTTTTAATAAACTGATTTTTAACCATGCAGTTTTTGTGTTATATGTGGGTAGTTGTTTATTGTCACTTGATTTCTTCAGCTTTGACTCTCGTATACCGAAATTGCAGATGCTGTTGCATTTTGAGGTTATCCAGAATTTAGCACCCATTTGATGTGTCCGCAAATTTGATTAGAACCAACAACTTAATTTGCATATTAATTAAGTAGAAAAATGTGCAGATTGCAATCAAAGCCTTGTCAATACATGACTTCTGCCTGGCGCGCGACGTATTGCAAATGAGCTCACAGTAACTGTCCTGGTGTTGCAGATTGGCTCACTCACTCGTCAGTTCCCGAATCGTGACTTCTACCTTCTACGAACCTTACTCTACTCACAAACATCCTGCAAATAATCTACCATCGCCCATTGCATTTCAGAAGGACATTTACTTCGGTCCAATGGGAATTGACGAGTGAATGATCCAATCTGCAACACCAGTACAATTACTGTGAGCTCATTGGCAATGCGTCGCGCGCCAAGCAGAAGTCATGTATTAATTTGCGCACCTAATCGTCAGCCCTAGGTAGCTCAGTGGTAGAGCAGCGGACCGGTAATTCGTGGGACCGGGGTTTCTATTCTCCGTCGGGGAAGATGATTGTGTGGATTTTAGTCGTGACTTCTACTTTCTACGAACCTAACGCTACTCACAAACATCCTTCATTTAAAGCTGTCAGCTGCTGGGTTCACTTCATCTAAGACATAAATTGTGATGGCAACAAAAAATGCAGTGGCTTTCTTTCCTCATAAATGCTGGCAGTTGCAAAAGGAAGTGCAAAAGGAATCGCTTTGATCCCGAATATAATTCTACATAATTCATTTATCAGCACAAGATACTCTATTAATTAACTGGTTAGCCACGAATAAGTTAATCGCTTCAAGCTAGCCAAAGATTTTATAATGTAACCAAAATCATGCACTAACATCTCATTACCAAAGATGCTACAACGAAATGGAGTTCAGCTGCAGGAACAAGTAGTTTTCATCGCTTGAGGCAACACTGCTAGTTTTAATCCAGCGTTCCGGTCCATATAAAGCAATGTGTAATCAGCTGTTTCGTTCGCCGCACAACATGGCATAATATCGCAGAGCTTTTTCTGTGTATCCGTTGGAATCCCATTGTATAAGCGATTAAGGAGCAAATTATGTTGGCTCTGGATGGCAGAATTCGAACCTAAAATGTAAAAGATGATAAAAGTGGTGGTAAAGTTATGTAGATGAAAAACATGTGTGCTCAAAGCATCAGTACTTTTGCAGGTTTTACGTAAAACAGTTTGTTTAGAAGTATATGTTTTGCTAATCACTATCTTCAGGTCATAAAATGTCTAATTTTATGGTAGATAAAATTAGTTTGTTCATGAAACTATGAAATATAACTGTAATATTGGCGCTCAAACTCGTTCAGAGAACATGATATACTAAGTAATGTACGCGAGATGTAAGCCTTTTAACTAACAAGCAATATTTATAAGCTGTTAAAATATTGTCTTTCTGTATATGCGTGTCAGCCAAGTTTATGTGTTATAAACATGTTTATGTAAATAACCCAACACCCTAGCTGCAAGCACAACTATGCTTGCAAATGTCTTCCATTTGGGTCATAGTGAGGTTTATTCACTTTACAATCAATAAAGCGGTCGACAGAACTAAAAGGAAATTGTAACTTGGCCAAATATTTTTATCAATGCACTTAAAACGGAAAACGTTATGCGTCTAGCACGGCTTTTAGGGAAGCAGACTTACGATCTCGCTAATAAACAAACGGAAAATGGCCTAACCAAGTAATGAACGAACATACTTGAAGGAAATTCTATCGTTGCTTGATATAAATTTTACTATGCTTTAAGCACAATTCCCCTAACAATGAGCTAAATCAGACGTCATTACTATCTGCCACGTATATTTTCAATTTTGCGACTCTTCAAATCGCTGCCATACCAGTATCTATATCATTGCATAATTCGGATACATTTGCGTTCGTTCCTGTCGTCCGAACTTTTCACATCTCATTCTCATTCAGCTACGAATTCTTGCCTCAAATACTTATGACAGAACTGGGAGCCGTAAACAGCAAAACGCTAATTTTGTTCCATGTCATTTAGGGCAATTGTTTAGTTCAATTGCATAAACTGACAGTAGAAAAAACTGTTTCCCGTCAACATGGAACAAACTATGTAAAGTCCATGGAAGAAGGAAAAGTACGTCAAATTAAACGAATGCAAAAGCTTAGTCGGAATTATTAAGGTACACAGAAAATTAGATGATGGATTTGGATAAGTGAATTATTTAATAATGTATACAGGTTTTTACAGAACTTAGGAAAGGCAAAGTAAAATAACTAATACACAGAACGCGCCCATTACGCAAACTGAATTGTTAGGCCCTCTGATGTTAGGCTGCGAAAATTATATATGTGACTATCCTCAAATAAAGTATATCAACTTGAAGATATTTTACTATTAAGCTGAAGGACAATGAATGGTTTACGTCGCAGTGGAGCAAAATGGTATCGAATACAGAATTTTTCGGTCCATCTGAGAATGGTGACATGTATTGAATGTGTGGATTTGGATCAGATTGACAGTTTTACAGACGACATTAGACTATATGCTAAAATAATATCTTTTTGCGAAAATGGAAAAGTTTAGCTTCCGTGCAGCATTGTTAAGGCTCACAAACACTGATGGGTTTCTGCAAATCTGACAACAAAACCTCGCCCGACGTCTTAGCGTGTGAGCAATGAAAATAGGCCTAAAGGGCACAATTGAATACGGAGAACCATAATAAGTAAGGTGTTCTTTAAGGAAGGCTACGCGGTGTCTTCATAAACAAGAATATGCGGATAGACTGTGGTCGTTCCATTAGGCTAGAAACTGGTCTAGTTATTATTGCAAAAGTCTACAAGTGGCAGTCATTAACACTTATGTGGCCGCAAGTTTACGTATTACGCTCAATTCCACGCCTATGCTACACCACTAGCTAAAGCATAGACCGCTGGTAAATAAAGCCACTTTCTTTATGTGCCGTTTCCCGTGGGGAAAGTAAAATGCCTCGCACTCTTGCGAAAGTTGCCTGAACTTGTCCGCCTGCAAAAACTTGCTAGCGAACCTGAGGATTAAACAAAACGTGCACTACCGCAGTAGCCGTACACGTTGTCCAAACGCATCATCCTGTCGTTACCGCTAAATGCAATCAAGTCAAGGCAGCAAAGACTTTATAAGCTCGCATAGCAATGTTTTGACATTTTACATTAGCGCAGTAGATTTAATGTGCCATAAGCTTAACATAAATGTTGTAGCTAAGACGCAAGAAATAGAAATCTGCATACGCTTTGCTCAATTGAAAGTTGACGAATGGTAACGATAAATTTTCGCTGTCTACAACCAAACGTAATAAATACGAGAAGAGAGAGTTAGGATAGCATTATGTGCAAGAAAGTAAAAGCTTTTATTTAGATCCCGTAGAGAAGTAAAAGAGAGCTTCAAAGAAATTAGTGTGAAGTTTGTAGAAATGGTCGTATAACATCTATACTGAAAAGTAGTTACCAGCACCAAAAGATTAGTATCAATAAACTCATACGGAGATCATAAACAAATAACTACACCTGGAAATTATCTTAATTGTGTGCATCAGCAAATAAGGTCTTTCCATACAAGACCAGGATAAAACTACTCGTGGGCAATTTGCCAAATGAATTAGAACACAGGCAATAAAGAATTGATATATTAATGAGCAGAGTACTGAAAGCACTTTGATTCTCAGGGCCTAAAATGAGTTTTTATGGCTCCTAGCGGAATAATTCCTTAACCTCTGTTGATCAGAATAGATTATGAAATGCAGCTACACCAAGCCACTTAGCGGGGTATAAAGGTGGTATTTTGTAGACTTTTATGACTATGGGGCAAGAATTGTTGGCCAAATGCAGAGGTTTGTCAATGCAAAGAAAAGATATATTTACATTCCGACATTTGGAATAAATAAATAAATACATGTGTATATTTACTGAGGATAATGGATATGGAGGTTGTCCACTGCTGAAGCTCTTCCAATCCGTTTTTTTAGAGTTGTCAATGAATTATTATTTGGATCGATGTTGCCCATAAATACTGTGATGAATATCTCAACAAAATTACAGCTACTCACGGGTAGTTCCAAGCGCGTTAGTTATCAATCTTGTATGTTGCAATCAGTGAAGATGCTTTGAGTGAACCATGTAGTCTATGCCATCCAACGTAGTATTTCCGAGTCTGTACGCAATCGAATGTATGCCCACAGCCGATGGCGTATTTAGCTCCAAGGCACAAGTAGTCGGTAAAACACATTCAGCATGATAAACATACAAGCAGACATACGGAAATTTATGGATTCCATGTTTTGCATTGGCGCTATCCTTACAGGCTTTAACATGCTGGAAATAGTTCTTCCGCGTTTGCGGTAAGTATACATCTGTCAACAACTTAAAGTGTGTACCGGCGCACCCTTTTAAGATAACTGTTAAAAGAAATTTGAGCTTACTATATTTCTTTGAGATTAGACACCGGTATCACGGTAAAACTTGATGTGTTGGAATCAAAAGTTGGGCGAGAGCGAGAGAACGAAAGCAAAGCGAATGAAAGGGTAATGGATGATTTCTGTGCATCACAAAAGGACCGAATTTTTTCGAGGTGTGATGGAATATTGCAGGATGAAATCATTGGAACTTTGGTCCTGTCAACTAAACGACGTCTAATTTTGACATTCCGGTCTGCACGGTCTTTTCTTGATTAACAAGCATGATTCATCATTAAACTTATGAACGATACACAGATATGGAGTAATATCCAGGAGAGTGAGATTTTAAATCCTTAACAGAAAATGGCAACTTCGAGTTTAAGTAAGTTAATCAATAGTCCATGTAAGCCAACAAGCAGAAGTGTTTTGTGAATTGGATGAATCCTCAGTATCAAGCATAAATATTACTTCTAAATGAGAGAAGAAACAGTCAAGTTGAAGGCCCCACCTGATCTTCCGCGTGATGGCATCCACTCCAAAATACTCCAAGTCCAGATACAAGCATTGGCAGAAACGATCGCAATTCGTCCTAAAACCACCACATTGTGTGTATAAAGTTTGCCAAATTCGTGGGTCATGTTGAAATACCCGTTGTATCAAAAGGTATTCGAAGCTCTTCCCATAGGCCTATGACTTCATGTATCCGTTGTGAGATAAACCTCTCCAGTTCCGATAGTTTCGTGTTAATGTTCTTCATAAAGTTGAGCGTGTGCCGCCTGAAATAGCACACATTCGGATGGCGACCACCTCGTGCTTAACCCAAAACAACTACATGTTTTATCTTTATACCTAAAGTTTTGCATTGCTTGCAAAACGTTGATCAGACTACGTTAGACATGCAGTTTGAGAGCCTAATAACCTAGGCGCGCGCCCTGTCACTAAATTCGCGAGGGGACGTTGAGAACATGTTATCCAGCTTAGTAAACACCTGGCATAATTACATTAAGGCTAGACCATCCAACAGTGGTATTCTTACAAGTGGACATATGATCATGGTTCAAGGTTCTGGATCAAGGATCTGGATAGAACTGATTGTGTTAATGACATGTACCAAATTCTTAATATGCGCGTAATTAACTAAAACTTATAAAGTAGAAGTATAATACAGGAGAATTAGTATAGCAATGGAAACATTTGCCCTGACGGATAATGAGAGCTATTGTTATCGTGAAGTGCGAATTCGAAAAGCTGAGACCTTTAGGCGGACATCCACCATGGTTTTACGGCCTCGCTCTAGTTCACAAGGAGGGCGCTCCAATGCGTCCCAAACTGGATATGCTTAGATCTCCACAACATTTTATTGCTCAATGGATGTTTGAGAAGCTGGAACCGCCGCGTAAAATTGTCTGCACTTACTGCGTTAAAAACACTTTTGAGTCCGTTGAGAAGATAAGGGGCGTCAAACTTAACAACAATGGATGGCATCACTTGATGTGTAGTGGTGGTTTGCGAATATTCTGTTGTTGGAAAGAGTGGAATGTGTTTGCGTACTGGTCAGGTAACTGAATGTACCAATAAATCTCCCGGAAAGTCTTCTGAAGTAATTGTTCCTCAGATGAGTTTAAATGTGCAGTTCACCTTTAACGGGGACATTTATTATCAACTTTATGGAGTTGCTATGAGATCACAATTGGGACCCTTTCTAGTAGATGTCTTTATAGCAAAACTGGAGCATAACATATTATGAACGCACATCAACGAAGTCGGGATGTGTATGCGTTATGTATACGACACATTTATACTCTGAAAATCAAAGCGCAGGCTGTGATACTGTTGGAAGCCATTAATGATGCGCATCAGAATCTACAGTTCACATGCAGGCACGATTCGGGAAACCGACTAAGGTTCCTGGACGTTGATATCATGAAAAACGGTAATGGATCATGCAGCAGAGCGGGGTATAGAAAAGCAACTTTGAGTGGACAGTACACCTACTTCTATAGTGCGGTATCCCCAAAGTGCAAACAAAATCTGGTCCGTACACTTGACTTCCGAGCACTCGAATTTTACACCGGACACAATCACCAAAGAATCGCATAGGATCGGCGACGGGCTAAGAACGAATGGGTATCCAGAAAAACTCATCCCCAAGCATTTGAAATAACGCCAAATAGAACCACCAAAGATGAAGACACCCAAGGAAATGTTAACTGTGCATATTCCTTTAAAAATCGAGAGTGCGGTTGAAGCATTCTCCAAACGTCTCAAAGCAGTTGTTGAAAAGATTTATTTCGCGGCTTGCCTACCCATAGTACCTTCCTCAAGCCTTTATTTGCAAAAGCTTTAAAATAAAGACTGCCTCCTATGACTCGATCAATGCTTGTTTCTCTTTTTGTGTAAATTAGTCATAGTTAGACACAGGGAGACAGCAACCACACATCCAGGAAAGCGCTAGATGGCCTTTCGTCCTACTGGGACTCGTCAGTTGCGCGTACCAGCCGAATCCTGCTTGATTCGAACTTGTGCTGTGGTATAAGATACGCTGACCTTCAACGAGGCACTTATAGAATTTGCGAACACATCCGAAGTGGTTTCACAAAGGCGTAACGAGGTCTATTGACAGATCCACCTTGTCTCACCTTCTAGAGGGCAGTCACGCAGGATGGAAAATGATTTCAGAGTTATCTATATTATCTCTGAACTTTTCTCGCAAGAGTTCCGGGAGCATCTCCTGTCTATTGCGGAAGCTATCCACATCCGCCAACTCAAGCCAGAATTCTGCGCACAGAGTCAGCTTGTACGTCCTTTACTTCTACCTTGGCCTACAACTTCGGCTGTGATGTCCCCTGTACATACTTTGCCACCTACAATGACCCGTAATTTATTGATTTGTTCCTCTTAGAGTTAGACATTGTGAGCAATACGCAGCCCAATCCGGCACATTTAGCAATTTGTTGACATATAATGTTTGTGTCTGATGAGAATAACCGAAAAGTATTCTTTACTAAGATTCTGCCTTCCTGGATTAATACGCGCATCAGTACAATCAGTAAGTTATCCTAATTTCAGTCTTCTCTTGAAGGCACATCCACCGGACCCAGCTAGATGAAGACATATCAGTGCTCGAAATACGTGAACCCACACAAATGTAGATGTTTACGCGCCCCTCACTAAACCATCTAACACATGCACACATAGCATTTTACTATCCGTTGTTATATTCCACCTCTACGTGGGGACGTATGTGCGTTCTAACTGATCCAAACAGCCATTACGGGAAATATATCATAGCTATACATTCACCGTGCACAGACGGACTTATTTTCCAAATAACACCATATACCAACATTACATGTTTTTAATCAGACTTGTCTAGCTGCTGATTTTAATTACCCTCCATAAATCCGCGCTAGTTTTCATTTTTTATAGACTACTCAAACGTCCATCAAGATTCCTAAGTTTCGTCTGCTTCCTAGCCTTGTTAAAATAATATTTCAGTGATAGCAATAGATGGAATAATAAATACACTTATTTTTGTACAGTAATCCTGTGAAATTAGCTAGAAAATGTCCTACATTTTGGTCGGACCAGTTTTATCCCACCAAGTCTCAACTTGCTGAGACTACAATCAAAACATGGTTTACATTTGTTACTGTGTACACTTTAATTTCTCTATACATGCGTATGAGGCGAACAATTCCTATGAGGTTAAATGCGAATTAAATACATTACATCGTCCTGCGGCAAGCACACATGCAAAATTTATCATATATTTAAACAACTTGCAATTGTCCTCGTCACTTTACAGTTATACTGCTGGTGGTTTCACAGCAACTGCAGAGTCGTCAATTTATAGTTGCCTAACGTAAGCTGGTCAAGTCATATTTTAAAAGAAATATTGGTTCGTAGTATGCAATATATTGTACGCAACGTGCTAACTACGACAGCATTCATTGTATCTACTGCCCATTTCTTCATGTGACATTTAGTGTAAGGAATTTGATGAGGTACATCAAGAATATTAAGCGGTAATATATGCAAATTTGCTATGGCCGATTTGAACTCTTACCCTTTAGGTAAAACATTTATCACAAATTTTATCAGTAAAACCGTCTTCACATTCGCGGAAATACACAGTATAACAGTTTCAGCTTATCCAATACCGTCAGCAGTGCGCATTTTGTCTTAGATCACTGTGGCTGCAAACCGAAAATACACTGTCGCTACTCTGTGGTTAAGACTAGTGAGCTACGTGAACATTAACGTCCGTCATGACTAATTACCGGATTTGAGAAAGCACCACTAGCCTCCCGTCAGTTGTACGTTATCACATTGTGGATGACAGCGTTACCGCTCACTAAGCTACGAACATGGTGAACGGTGCAATATAGCAAATAGCTCACTGTTCTTATCAATAGACTGGCAACAGGCAATTTGTGGGTTTCATCCCCTAGAAACCAAACGGAATGCGTAATGCTAAAGATGCTAGAAAGGGTTAAATGATTTTACCTTGCTTTTCCGGGAGTGTTATGCGTGTATGAGAGCCTGGTGGTATAACGCTGCTTTCCGTCTCCTTTCTACCACGTCAATCCAACCAGGGACAAAACAGAAGACGGAAACCTGCTAGGCTGAAGTATAATAGGCAGAGAGCGTGGTTCATTTTATAGGTCACAAGTTATAATCTAACGCAGCAAACTGTTTCATGTTGACGGTAGGAGTTCAGTAGCTTCCGAATTGATACAGCCCTGCTACCGCCGGTCGAGTTTCAACCTGTTTCTCGATGATAACTGTCTCGAAACCGCATCAGGTATTTTGCTGTGGCCTCCTATTACTTTCTTTTTCGAATTCCCTCTGCTTGCTTACCGTTAAACTGGAATTCGTGTAAAGCATTTCGCCTTGGGGGCAGCTTGTAGCCATTGTGGTTGTCTCCGCTTTCGGGTCGGCCTGCGTTTTGTATCCTCTGATGCTCACATGTTCTGTTGTTATCCACGTAGCCGCTTTGTTTCCTATTACAAACAAAACCTGTCAAAGAAGTTGTCCAACAATATGGATGACGGTTCTTTGGAAATTTGAATCTTGCCTTGATTCGGCCTCAGCTGGTTGATGTATCTGACCCCTTTTCTCATTTCCTACTATTTGCTCTTAAAAACTGGGCCATTACTGCAGAGCACACTTCCTGTTGACTAGTTCTTCGGTCCTCGGAAATCTCGCGCGTACACTATGTCACCAGTTTTGAAATGAGGGCGCCGGTCTTTCAGATTTTTCTCCACTTGACATCTGCAATGCTTTTCTTTTCTGCTTGGCACATGGTGATCGAACAATCGGACAATTTGATTCGCTGCCGTGGCTTCTCTGCTTTGGGTCCAGGTTTCCCGCGGCACTTGGGAAGGTCCTTGTCCGCCGGTTAACATGATTCACATTTTTGGCAGAATTGTTCGATTTCTGAATCTATTCCGCGTCAATGCACAACACTGCGTTCAAAGGTTAGTATCTGGATTCTCGGAATGAAACAGGTGTAAAACTTGTCAGTTCAATTGCTTTGCCACAGTCACTCGGTCTCCAAACATTAAACAATTCTCCACAACGGACAGTGACCGACATCGATTAAAGGAAGGCCGCAAGTCAGCAGGGATACCATCTTTTGGTCAAACTGTTTGCATGTAATGCGGCACTTTCTCTAGGGTTCTCTCTCGGGAAGTCTCTGTGAGAATAGTGTCAGCTGTCACTGGTAATCGGCTGACATTATCAGACAGGATTCGCTGGACTTCTGAGTCTAACGATCGGCTGCAACCACGCTAGACATCGTCCGCCTTTTGGTGCGAGTTAATGACACGAGAGCGCATCCACGTAGCCAATCTGCTGCGTAGGTCGATGCTTTTGACTGGTCTCGTACGCCAAAAGAATGGTCACTAATGTTTGTAACGGATTCGCGATAAAAAGAGGAATTTCTTTCTTTGAGCCAAATATCGACAGCAATGGTTTATGATCAGTCAGGAGGGTGATGTGCCCGACATAAAGCAACTTACGAAACCGATTCATGGCGAAAACGATTGCCAGTAAACCCTTTTCGATCTGATTATATTTCTCAGCTGACAATTCGAAACGTGTCGCGTCTGCAACAACCTTCTTATTCCCGTTCGGAAAACGGTGGGAAATAACGGCGCCGATACCGAAATCCGAAGGGTCCGAGGCAACAATGATTTCCAAGTTCGGATTAAAATGAGTCAAAAATAGATCAGAACTGAGTGCTGCTTTAAATGCGTCAAAGGATTGCTGGCATTCCCTCGTCCATTGCTGAAAGTTATCTTTCGTCAGCAACTGGTTTATTGGACCTCTGGTTTGATACAGGCTTGACAAGAACACTGTAATGGCTCACGAGACCGAGGAATGTGCGAAGAACTGCGACGTCTTTTGGAGGCTTCATCAGTTTGGTAGCTTCGATATTGGTGGGATCTGGACGCCGGCCGTGTAGCTGAATGATAAACACAAGGAATTTAATAATATCTAAAGTGAACCCACCTTTTTAAGCACTTAACTGGAATTCAGCTTCTTCCAAACGTGAAAGCACTCTCACCAGTGTGTGCATCATGTCTTGGGGGTCTATGCCCATAATCAGTGCATCATATAGGTAGGCCGCGGTATTGGGGATATTGTTCAGCAGAATAATTTGCTGTAAAATGGCCGGTGCAGTTCTATCCCAAAGGGTAGCCGGTTTTACTGCAAAAACCTGAGGTGCGTATAAACTGTTAGTAACGTTTTGCACTCCTCTGCAACTGGAACTTGCAAGTAAGCTTCAGCTATTTTAAGTTTTGCGAAACATTCGGCAACCTTGATTTTAAAGTACAAGTTTTTGATGCAGGTAATGGGTATTGATGCGTCTGCTGCGCAGAATGCAGCCCTGTTGAAAAAGCAGCACAGATACGGACCTTACCGTTGGATTTCTTTACCAGCAAGATCCGTGTCGCTCATTCTAAATAGTGGATCCGTTCGATTATACATTCGGATTGCAAACGGTTTAGCTCGGTTTCCACTAGATATCGTGTTGCGTACGGCACCGGGTGCCTTGGTCTAAAGACTGGTCTGGCATCTGTTTTAATGTTCAACTCCGACCTGGTTAAGCGACTACACCCGAAACCGGGTTTAACCAACGTTTCATGGTGTCGCATCAGGTCTACGATTTGTTTGCGCAATTCAGGGTTATTCGTTAGCACCTTCAAAAATGCTAGTCTGGCTCTGCTGGAATATGTTGTTTACCGACTGGTTGAGCCAGTACAAGTCGTCCATCCAAGCAAGTCCCAACAAATTTTACCCCGCTTGTCCTGTCACAAAGCAAGCTATGTGGATTTGTTGGACTCAATGAACAATGATATATTAGAGGTAAAAAGTGATTGCTTTACAAGTCCCGTAGGATGGTTAAATTGAAATCAAACGTAAATCGTCATTTTAAGCGTCTAGCGATTCAGATGACCTGCTTCATTAAAATATTTTAGAAGGTGTATTGAATTGTTACTATAGAGTAACATGCGGTAGGTGTGTCTTAATAACAAAAAGAAACGACAACACTTACTCGTGCGCCTTATTTTAGACTGATATAATTGATGAATGCCGTTGTAATATATCCGAAACGATATTTTACAGCAGCAGCGGGTAAGTAGTAAAGCACAAAAGCTGCGAATGAGCACCGTTTGTTCGCGTTTGGTTGACGGAAACATCACCGATTATGTAGCGTAATGTAAGTTGATAAACAAATCATCCAGACGTCCTATGAATACCATTAGCGTGTGGAAAGAAACATCGTATGTGGGAAGAGCTTTCCAGTTTTGGCACACACAAAGGGAAAAGAAATTCCGGCGGCATCCTAACCGGCGATATTGTGTGGTCAGGTTTAACTGGTGTCCTCTAAGTGTGGTATTGCATTTCAGCTTTTTAGGTGACGACAAGAATGGTTTGGATTATTCAGGATCATATAAGTCATTATCAAGTCGCCACATTGGCGTCGATATTGTCTACTGTAAACCCCAAGGGTTTTCAACCTCAATCGGTAAGTGAGATGAAACAGGCCCTTTACCTTGTTGGTCACGCTTAATTGTGACCGTTCAAGCTTGGTAAGGTCTTGCTTTTGCCATGGCGGCTAGGCGTGAATGGCGTACTCAGAATGAGACCGAATGTAGGCGGTGAGCATCTGAGAAAAGCTGGACGGACGAAAGCGCCCGGATGCCCTCCGCAAAAAGGCAGTTGTTGGTTAGCTTTTTTGGAGGCTTTCTCAACCTGACGGGAACAGCCCAAATCTTCCTGCACTATTACGCTTAGATCGCATTCCGTTGAATTGCGCTGCAATATTTGATCTCCCAGTCTGTGTTTGCAAGTAGCTTTAGGGCGTATGCTTAACACCTTGCGCTTTATATCGTTGGACTGAAGCAGATTCTGAGTCGACCATTCGTAGACCCTTTCAAGATCATACTGAAGTGCTACATTGTCGCTGGTTGTTCTACTGGCTCGTCATGTCTTGAGCTCATCAGCGAAGAGTAAGGAGTTGGAAATGACCACTCTCGTGAGATCGCTTATGAAAAGTAGGAATATTCGTGCACCGAGTACTTAGCCCTGGGGCACACCGCACTGAACGTTGATTGGATCCGAGATGATACCGCGAACTCTTACATTCAGATGTCGATGAAGCAAGAAATTACCTATACAACCGAGAATTGGGTCAAAAATTGTGCAACACTGCATCTTGTGAAGAAGGATACGGTGGTACAAACGTTCAAAGGTCTTTGAGAAGTCCAGATATACTGCATGAACACCTATGTCGCTGTCGACGGTCTCAGTGCAACTGGATCTAGCAACTAGCAAGTTTGAAGTGCAATATCGGTACTTGCGAAATCCATGTTGTTCTTGTGATATGATATTTGGTTCTTCCAAGTTGTTCATGAGCGCTTCGACTACAACTGCTTCCATGCTTTTGGATAGCATCGGAAGTAATATTATCGGGGGATAGTTGGCCGGATGTGTACGACTTCCCCTTTATGGATGGAAGTGATGATTTGCTGCTTCCACATTGTTGGCACCCGCATCTCATCAAGGCATTGTTGGAAGAAGTTGGAGAGTGGGTCCGCCAAGTGTACTGCAGCCAATTTCAACGCCTTTGGACGAATATTATTAACACCGGGAGAGGTATGCTCGCGAATGGTAATTAGCCTTTTCATAACATCCGCAGTCGTAAACTTGATGTGGCTATGTCCTGGTGGTGGTAAAACGTGCGTGAACAGTGTATGCGGCGATGTTGTGCTCTGGAAGTTTGGGGCGAATTATGACATAAGGTGCTGGCCGCCTCCGTTGCTGTTTGTGCGAGTCCACGCAATGCATGTACAGCAGAAATTTCTAGCTGCAATTTGCGGAGCTTGTTAACGAGTCTGTATAGAAGCTTGAGGTTTGCAAGAAATTTGTCAGCGAGATCCTATTGATGCTTTATGGTATCTTTGCGTACCAGGTTTACGCAATGATTGCTTTGGGTAGTGTAAGCATCCCATGTTTCGGTACTATGTGAGTCCTTGTATATTCGCCAAAGTAAATACTTCTTGACGATGCAATTCCATGTCCTGCTGCGTATGAATGATTTTACTGTCTTATCTTAAGAAGGCATTTTCCTAGAAGCCGTAGTTACTGACGTGTTGCATCGGTGCACAAAATCAGACCAGGCGACATCGGAAGATCATTTTGTAAGAAATACCCAGTTTGTAGCATTTTTAACTTTGATTATAGCGTCATAATCAGTATTGAGCTGAAACGCCTCTGTATTTTCTGAGGAATACTCTGCATAATGGATGTAATGGAACATGGGTGTTGCATGGTAGCTACGTTCCAAAGGACTCTCTATCAATACCGTTTCGATCATAAACACTTCATTGGAGAATACGAGATCCAGAACATCCGGTTTGTTACCTGTTTTGAATCTTTTTGGAGATGTAATGTGATTGTAGATTGGTAATCCACTAATTATCTCCTGTACTTCGATTTGTAAGTGTTAGTTGATACAGGCTGGGTTTCTATGGTGTGAATATTAAAGTCACCAACCATGAGAATGTGGCTGTACGACTGTGGGCGAATGGTCTTCAATGTAGAGGCTAGGCGGATGTGCATCTCCAAAGTAGCCGACGGAGGGCGATACACGACACCCAACAAACATGCGTCCCCAAGGCTTACGTGAGGACGGGACCAAAGCGCACCGACAATCTGAACCTCTGGGTCATCGATAAGACCAAGATGAAGTTTGCTGCGATAATAAAGTAGTACTACACCTCCTCTACCTGGTCGACCGTTGGTAAGAATAGGCATCCCAGGTAGTGCGATTTCTGCATCAGTGATCTCTTCACTTAACCAGGTCTTGGTTATCATAACGAGGTCGCTTGATATCGAGGCTTGTCGCAAGCAAAGCTCCCTCAGTTTGATTAAAAGACCTTATGCGTTGGTACAAAAACAGGAGAGTGATTCATAGGTTAGAAAGTTATTTTGGGTGTAGACAACAGGTTTGAGACTTGGCCGACTCTCTTGAGATCGGCTGCCACGCGTTTTTCAATAGGCTTCGGCTCGCAAGAATGACTTGTAATAACCTCTGCACCACGCAATCGGGTTCAGGATGATCCAGTTGGTCACCCATTTCCTGCGGTGTCTAGCTTGATGCTATGGCGACTGTCAGATCAGTCTCTGTGGTAGACTTTGCAACGACGGGTGTTCCTCACTGAGTTGGTTCTCTCCAATGAGTAACCAGTAGCATCTGGCCGTAAACCAGCTACTCATAGTTGAATTTCTGTTGGTAGCATGTTCTGGAAGTTAGAATACTTCTCTAGAACTGTCTGTAAAGTTAGGTCAGCATGTAAGGACAAGTTCAGCAACCCAGGACCACACTCTTTGTAGCTTAGAGACACAGGAATCCTTTCTAGGGAGGTAGCAACCATTATTTCTAAAGTCGGCGCCACACGAATTTATCGCCATTGCTCCAGGTCATGTGCCTGAGCTTCTTCAGGAGATGAGGCTTGAGACTCCGGAACGACATAACTAATAACGGTTTTCAACTCGTCTTTTGTACTTCCCTGTTGATTGTTCATATCCTCTGAACGTCCTTTCCACGGAATATCCGGTAACATAAATATTCCGTTCGATGCTCTGTGGTGTCGACACGCAGCAGGCAGGATGGCCGCATTTTCGTTTGTGGAATGTAGTGTTACTCGAAATAATCGTCGCTCACCACGGTGTAAGGAGTTTGGTTGTCGTGCGATGCGTCTCAGCTTAGTGGGATCAGCGCGCATGTTGATGGTAGTACAGATGAAATTCCACTGACTACGATCGTCTATCAGTTTGCCACTTATTGCGTTGGATTTGAATTCAGGAACGTTAGGGCACACGAGGCTTAAGGCACCATAATTCCGCCTCGTGGTTCCTGACTTAAGATCACTAGGTTCTTTTGCTTTTGTGGATTTGTGAACCGCACTGGCGATAGCGATCAATGTTGAGGCACAGTTTTGACCTATCTGTTAAGTGGAGTCACATATGTCTATGACGGCTTATTCCTAAAAGCAACCTCTGCGTAGGATGTGCAGTTATTTTTTACCGTGGGCTTGCTGGGGTTTGTGTTTCGAGTAGATCAACTGACTTACTAGTTATTACACCCTTGGAGAACGTATAAGCAAGTGTTAACTAAGTGGACTTATGTGGCTAGGGGCCGTTGGAGACTGAGACACCGTGGTGAGGTGGGGACGCCTGCCCTCTTCTTCGGCCTGAACGGGGAGTGCATAGAATTTCGTTCAAATGCATGTGTAGCATTGTTTACTTTCCCGGATGCGTTTCTAGCGCTCACCAGTTGCCAAAATATTTCCTCCAACTTTTCACGCCATTTTATTAGGAACATTCCACAACTGATAACTGGGAAGCATTTGCACACCTGACAGAACCAAAACGCTTCGGTTTTGCTACTATATTGTCTAGTTTCGTGTGTACTCATCCATAAACACTTTGCATGGTACGATTATTGACAGTTAATGCAAACGGGACCAGACTTATCGATTTTTACATATAAGTTACAATTAACTTTGTGGAATGCACTTCGTCATTGTGGCTTGCACCAATTTCAAAATGGATTCGATGCAAAAGAAGATTTCAGAATCTAAGTTGTATATTACTCACTTATCTAATTACCACTAGCTTATAATCGTATTATTCTACTGATATATGTGGTCTCGGTCAGTAATGTGACAGCGAAGTAGGAATGACCGCTGACGGTAGTGATATGGTGTAAAGATTGTACAATGAAAAATGAGATTGAGCAACTGGATGTACACTATAACAGAGGTAGCAAGAAGACAGAGATACTGATGCACCGTGTATGACTCTGCATCACTTTTCCATGCGTGGTAGTCGGCGCTGGTTTGAGGTCAGAGGGATCAGACGTGCTGCGTTCAAATGAATCAAACTTTCCTTAGGGTAGACGGGCAACGTGTGTGCTGTCCATCTAGCCGGTAAATGGAAAGTCAGTGATGCAGCGTAGGATTGAGGCAAAGGAAGATGACTTAGCAAATACTGTATGATGTTTACAGTGGCTGTTCCAAGGGCGGACCAAATTGAAAACTATCGCTTTGTACAGCGACTAGAAGGAATGGTAATAGGATGTTCGGGTGACTCTCAACAGGATCTTGAAAGGAATACCACAAGAATTCTTGTGCGACGAGAGGAAAAATAAATTTTCCGAGAGAGTTCAAAAACGGTTGACTTCAAAATCGCAAAAGCACAGTTTGCTCGTGCTTCGCGAATGACAGATCCAAAAAATGAACAATGGTAGGAGGAGCTGGCGGAGCCAAATCGAATAATAGTACTTAGGACTCTGTGAGAAAATATCAGAAAATTTAAAAGCGAATAACGCAGAAGGACACTTTTAGCGACCACTCGGTATGCATGAGCAATTTTCACATACTACCTGACGCATTCCGTGCCTTATGGGTCGTTAGTATATGCGTTGCCCTCCCCAGCCTGCATCACGTGTCGCTGGAAATCAGAGTGGTATCTGAAGCAGTATCAAGTTGTATTTTGTTTTGCCTACCATTGATTTTCAACAAGGTGTACTTGAGCCTGTTGACGCCATCAACCGTGAAAGTCGCAGTGGTCGTTCTAATCCCATCGGGCAGTCTGAACGGTGTGGCATGGATGCGCTACTTTCTGGACGAAGTAGGATTACGTGCCGAACAACACGACTCCTTAGGACGCTTTTCTCGGGAGGTATGGAGGGTGTTGAACACATGTGGGTTGTTGCTTTTTGAGGAGTCCGGTTGACTGCACAAATGAGGTCACTCACGTACGTATTGGACAAATGCTGAATACTTGACGTGTTATACTTCAGATTCGTCATTCGCTGGCACTCACCAGTTACTTGCTGCAATGTGAGGTCAGGATTCTATTCCAACTTGCTCAGTATTCATGTTCGATATTTGCATCTTTGGCTGCTTGTAGGCCGCAAACGTAAAGCATTCACTTGTACTAGTCGCTGGTGGTCTTGTGATAATGAGAACCTATGCAGTAGCGATTTACACGGCTCGAGTATTTGATTCCATCTTCTTCTTCTTTATTTGCCTTCGTGAGATCCTCATACCGGATGTTGGACAAGGATGTCTGTCCAAGGAATATTTGTAGCAATACTGAGACGATTTCCTTAAAGGATAGGTTATTGCCATTATTTGGCAAGATGCACTTTGTAAACTTTTTACGTTCAGCCTCCCCCAGCTTCCGGAGCATCAGGAGAATTTTCTTCTCTTCAGGTACATTGGCGAAATCAACACAAAACATGTCTTAATACTTTTGAAACCAAGAAGCGAATGTCAAGCCAGCATCCACGTTATAATGAAGTTCACTAATACGCTGAGTCAGATTTTCTGGAAATGGGACCCTTTCACTTGCCCCTAAATCTGGTCTTGAGTTTATCGACAGTTTCTGTGACATCACCTCAATGAGCTTGGCCTGATGCTGCAAAAATGTCTGCAATTGTTCGAAGCTGGCTGCCATTTCTGGATTTGATTAAAACCCCTGTCGCCATTGTTGTACCGCTGAGTTCCTCTGCTTTCTGCCACTGCCAACTCAGCCGGACACAATAAAGAACACCGAAACCTGCTAAACTAAAGTATATTAGACACAGAGCTCGGTGCACCATCTCCCCCTGTTTCATGCTGAAAGTCTTAGTTCAGTACCTTCTGACAGGAGTTAGCCCTGCTACCGCCGGTCCGGTATCAACCCGTGTCCCGATGATGGACACCTCGAAACCGTACCGCGTTCTTATGCTGCAGCTTCTGATTAATTGGAATTGGTGATTATTCTACCTATGCCACGCAAATTTTCATCTTATTAGTTTTTAATCTTTTGTATCAACGAAATTTTGGGAATATACTAAGGATATTTAAACTTATTAAACTACAAGATTAAATGGATGAAGCTAAACTTAATACCCATATTAGGTTATTATGTTTTCCATGTTCTACACTTTGTTACCTTCCTTTCTCGTAAATTACCTGATCCGAACAATGGATATTTAAGCAAAATGTTGCTATGGAATCACAACAGAACTCTGACTTAGCTTTGACCAATAACAATCTTTTGTGTTGATCATGCTTACTTTCATTATACTATCTGTGAAAGTCGGCATCCAAACAGCTTATAAAATAATTGCAATATATCCAATCTGGTCGCGATTTAATGTGTATCCTAATTGAGGTTTATCAAGCAATCTAAGGACTACGGATCAGTTCTTCAATGGTTGTTTGGTAGCCATGCATGCAACCAATGTTCACTGTGCAAGATGTAGAAATAAAGCAGGTCCGATCTTTTCTGCATTTTAGTGAATTCAAAAGAAACAGTAGCGCAAAGGCAAATCATCTTGCTACAATTGTATAAAAGCTTTTCCAACTTTCTTTTAAGTGTGACGTCTTGAATGCAGACAAAATCTTGTGAGAATTTTGTTAGATTCTCAAATTTTATCCAATAAGCCGGTAACATTTTCTACTGCTACCTGCAAACATAGGCATTCGGTACCATCACTTTATTCAGTTTTCCCATGCGTCGAATTCTACACGAAAATAATAACTTTCAGAGTCATGTTAATAATACTCTTGTATTGTTGGTGGGTAATTTAATGCAAGTATCATGTTTTGATGAATCCTGAAAAATCTTGCAAGCCTTCAATCTGACTACCTTCTCTGGACATCGTGTGGTGCAATATATTTCCTTACATCTTGCTTTCTGCTCTCAAACGGATATTACAAACCTATTTACCAACTTCACGCTGGTAATGTACACATTGCTAAAAATTATCCTTGTAGTCATACAAGCATATTTTTCCAATCTGATTTAAAATACATTCCGAACCCAGGTTAGAGCTTGTTTGATAATTTCCTGCAATAGTAAAATATGTTTTTGCTGCCCCCACCAAACTTTAGATGAATGGTGTTAAAGGAAGTCACCTTATTGCCAAAATGATGATGCAGCTTCCCTGTTTTAAGCTGATAACCTCAGTTTCTCCTCAATTATTTTAGCGTGCATTTTGAACAAATTGCACATCTTGTTGACGTGGTATTTGTGTTTTATTATGTTGACTACGCAAAGTGGGTTCTGCGTGCTACATGTACATCTTCACACAAATTAAATACCTGAATTGTTGCTTCACAACACTTTATGCTTTCAAACAGTTTTGACATACTTTGTGCTCGATTTCTTTGACGATCGACTGGATTGTGAGTTTAATTAACTTTTATTTCAAGTCCAGCTTGTTAAATGTTCGGACATATATTCATTCCGGGCAACAGTCCGAGTAAACGTGATTTCTTCCACCATCCGCACACATCCTTAGGTACATTACGATTTGTCTAATAATAATTTTGTTTGCGCGGGTTAGCAAAGATACGAGATTGATAGTTGGGCCAGTTCTTTTCTCTGCCTTGGTAGAGCAACAGAACGCGGTTTGTTGTGACTGTAATCACACTGAATATTATCCCGATACTAAATGTTGCGTAAGGAAGCAGGTGCTTTTGTCACAAGCTCCACGTCGTTAGTTTTAAAAACGCATATTAACAACAATATAGTGATTGACTTACCCAAACATCGTCCGTCGCATAAGTTCCACTGTTTGCTGTGAGGAAATACGATGAAGCGTCTAAATATGATCGGCGGAAATTGCTTGTCGTTTATCGTGTAACGAAAGCGGCAGCATTTGTAAACAGCGTGAAGCGAGTGGTTCAAACCGAGGCATGCGATTGTGATCGGTCGTTTAACCTCCGGAGTTTCCAACGAACCTGCACGCTTACTTCGCTTTGAGTACCAGTTGATTAACTTCTTCACAGGTTTGGTGTACATTTGCAAGGTAAATTGACTTCCGGGCCACAACATTTTAGGACACGCAGATGACAATCTAATGCCATGCTGCACAACATCTAGTCCACAGCGTAAATGGAACAATCGCGGCGAACGTTCATTGAAACTCAGATTCTGAAATTTGCGTATTGTTTCTGTCACATCCAAATATATTTGTCTTTGACGTTTGTAAATACTTGACGTCGATTTGGTTACATTAGACATAGTTCCAAAGCCAAAGCGTTTGTCCAACAACGGCATATCATCAGCAACACGAATACCCTCAATGAGCTTTATTCGCATGGTCATAGGTGTTTTGGTGATTGTAGCAGATAAAAGAGCTTTCACAACTGGCGCCATTGGCAGCCTGATATCGCTTTCAATAATAGCGCATTTGCATTGCGGTTTAATGTAGTTCATGTAGCAGTTACCTGAGAGATGTGTTATAAGGAAACTAGAGTTATGAGTGTTTACGTAGGTGGACGGTGTTTTAAACGATGTAAATATCCTCAGTAAATACTGGGCACAAACTACAAAGTTACATGTGTAAATGAAGCTTCACAGCCAGATGTACTTGCATTTGTCATTACAATTCGTAGGCTAGCAATATTGAAACGTCACTGCTATATTGTTTTGTTATAAAATGTTTAAGTTCTTTCTAAGTGTCTTTGGTTCTTGGATTTCTGTTGCCCTTAACTTACTAACATTAGAGACGAATAATTTATCCGGATACAAATGAAATCGACAAGTTTGGAAAGTTAAGCTCAAGTGGATGATGTTAAACAATCTCAGTTAGTCTTCTCTTATCTTTCAAAAAACCAATAAAACTCTCATGAATGAGTAACAATTGTAGTAACTACAAATGTGTACCTTGAAAATACATGACTAGGTGGTCCAAGATGTTTAGTGCATTTACAAGCCTTTGATATATGTACAACAACTCATGATTATATGGTAAGATGCACATAGTAAAAGAGCCTTCCCATCAGATTGTTTACCACATGGTACTCCAATAATTCATCAGACAATGTGGGTATTATCGGCGGTAGTTTCTAGGTAATAACTCTCATTTATGAGAGAGTCCACTAGGAAGTTACTATGTGGCGTAAAAGTATTTGAGGCGGATGGAATTGTTCAAGCATAGTACTCCTCCATCAGACGTACACATTTTCCACGCATGCAATCTGTTAAACGCTGTGTACACCATCACTGCATATCATATCGTGCCAAATGATCTTTTTTCCACATTCATCACGACTTCGTTAAATTTCGTTGCTACATACAATCATTAAGTGAATAATTGTCGTCTCCATTTACATCACTATATCCACAGACGACAGATTTTTTCAAAATAGTATAAAAATCACTAATTCCGACCCAGTGGATACTCTAGTACCACAAACCTAATAAGCATCTTGGTAGCATCTGTGGTGTTCATATGGGAATTTCCAATGTACAAAATAAGCTGCATCCACTTTCATCACATGCACCTAGGCTGCTTCTCTGCGAATATAGTGTAATGCCACCGGAACCTCCTGCCAATGTGGCTGCATCCTCCACTTCGAATGCTCCTGAACTACAATATTTTGTCAACACACAGGCTCTCTGGAAATTCTTGGAGCTGTAGACAATGTATGGGTGCTCTTTCAACACATTTGTCGGGTCTTTAATCGGTCCTCCTTACCGAAAGGCTCGCCATTAATTAGACACGAGGGTCACATTACCATATCATAGAACTTAATAGTTTCACTATTAGCCAACGAAGTAGTTAGGATGAGGTTGCGTGAAATACATTGACGAAACCATTCCGGTCTTAACTTTGCTTAAGCAGATGATTGAAAGTTTCACTTATTTAGTGTGAATAATGACCAAAATCAATCAAACCAATTTTCTCATGGGAATCAACAAAATTCCAAAAGCAATGGCAATACTGAGATCCGGTGTTTAGCGATATAATTGATGGCATCAACAATGATCAAGTCGGAGCGGACATGATATGCCAGAATTATCGTTGCGCACCTAGGCTTTTTATTTGGTTACACTATTTGTTTACAAGGCTGGTCACAAGACGTCTAGTACCAACACGAAATAACAAGATGCGTGATCTTGCCTTTAGCTTAGACACTCCTGATGGAAATGTTTAACCCTGGCCAAAATGTCGAACACTTATTATAACCCGGTGCTATTTAGTTCTAATCTACTCACCCGAACCTTGAAGGCCGAGCAAATGATGTATTCTATCAGGCATACTGTTTGATCATCACGGACAAGTTTGCATTTCCAGTAATGTCCGTGCTGTGGCATACATTCTTCCTCCTATACGATTCGGGTTAATACTGATATTCTCTATTTTAAAATCGACAGATGTTCCCATACACGAGCTCCAGTTTTGCCAGGAAAACAACCTCACACTGCTGCCAGCGATCATGCCAGCACTCTCGTTAAACGAAAGTTCAGTAAAGTACACAAAGTTTGCACGAAATCTCCTGAATTCCTTATGCTATATCATGTCCATTATGGACAACTTCCAGCTATTGTGTTTAGATAGGCCGAAGTAGCTTTTGAAACGTCTCAGTAGAAGAGCAGAATGCAGAAACGTCTGACTCGCGTCCATTGCAAGACAGCCTCTGCGTCAACGAATGATTCTGTGGTCAATATAATCTTTTGAATGGCGTTTTGTTGTAAAAGCAATATAGATAGAGAACATACTGACAAAACGGCCTACAGGTGGCACCATGGGAAGAGTAGATTCTTACATTTCATAATGAGGATAATGTTTAGCTCCAAAAAGCCGTCTTTTTATCAAAACCAGATTTAAAGTTCTTTATAAAGGTTGGTTTCATTGAAACAGGGAGGTCCCAAATTCCCTATCTTTCTCGACAGATCCTTACCTGTTTAATAAAGGCCAGCAGTGCTCCAATTCACTGGAAACGAGATGTTGCTTTACCAGGATACAAAATTACTCAAAACAGTATGTTGCAAATAACACATGATAAGCAATAAGTTCATTATCCTTAAGGTTATGGAAAGGAAGATTAATTCTATAGCTTTGCGGTTTTGTATATTAAGGAGCCTAATTGTCTAATGACATATCTTTAATGCACACCGTTCCTCTTATTCCTGCCAGGCAGAACCCCTAAACCAAACTTAAACCTTAGTTAACCGTTAAATAGTTCTTTCCATCAAATTCTTTGACATTGCAAATGTCTTTGGTCAAGTGCCCTGGGCAAGGCTTTCGACGTTTATGACAGAAGACTGCATTATCGGATTTATAACCTTTTGGTTCTCTTCCCGGATTTCCGATAGAACCCATGCAAGCAAGTAGGCAAGTTCACAAATTGTTGCCTTAAAAAGCAAGGTTGTGTCATTCAAAACCCGGTTCTAAACCATTACAAATCTTAACATTATTAGATATCATTTTTAATTTAGCCTCTTGTGTAGATGATATATGTTAAATAAATAAAAGCTGTGTATAAATTTGACAACCGGGCTTAGAATCAAATAATTCAAGATGGTTCTTTTGACCTGAACGCACCTGAATGATTGTGTTTCACTTCAAAATGTGTTACTTGATCGAAAAGAGTATTACCGTCTCCTAAATATGTGATATGAATGTCTAATTGCTAGCATTCATCGGTAAACCTCACGGTTGTTACAGCCCAGTTAGATACATAGGGCCTCGTAATTCCAACAACGTTAACTTCTTAGAGAATGTACAATGCACAGTCATTGAAGCCAGGAGAAGTATGTAATCTTTCACAAAATTTTCACCCTACCAAATGCCAAAGTTATACTGAACATGACTTGTACACACCCAGATTTCGTGTATTTGGTGTAACGGAATCGGCAGTGGAAAGCAGTGTGACAATGCGTCCCAAGTGTGTCTGGGTTCTAGCCACAGAGTTACATTTGCTGAATACTGCAAACAGTTAACGCATGACCTGCTGTGAATTGATAGGAGAAATCTAAACACTGCTATATTTTGGTAGGTGCTGTTATACCATTGGATACTCACGAAACCATAACACACAGCAGTCTAGCCCCTCCGTAACAAAAAAGTTACGCTACCAGTTTCATGGTCGCTCACCAACGTGCATGTATACATTTTCCTCATTCAATATGCATGGAGTTGAAATCGCCTACTAATGTCCATTGGAACATGCACATAACATTCGTTCCGCGTACGCATGGATACTTGCCTCATAATTCCCAAACAGGGGAGATACTTTAGGCTTGATACAGGGGTCCACCATAAAGGCGCAAATGGCATACACTACCACGCCATTAAGAACTGTCGGTTGGACATTGAAATGATTCATTTATAACCACTGAAGCCAAAAATCGACCGCACTGTCATGCGGACTATTCTAAGCTTTAGTACACACCCGCCTTTTCCTGCCACACCAAGGTCAAGATACCCATAACAATATTGCGACTAAATAGGGTCGTTAAGCATATTCATCATCAGCATTCATCTGACCAATGTTATGATATTTATTTGCTTGGTCACGTCAAAATAAAAGCTTTCAACTATACAAGGAAGCCAACAATGGAAGATAAACCGATTCCCCGATTTCACTCAAAGGGGCCCCCTGTTGTATGCACTTTCTTATGGGCCATTGCTAACTCATGCACTTCATGTTCACATAGAGGCCTTTAGGGAATGGTCAGCCGAGTACTCATCTTGGTTGATCCGAGAACTGTTACACTGTACTTTTCAAATTATTTTAAGCCGTTTGCTCAGATGACACCTAATGTTCCATTTGTAACAGATAAGCACCCGCGTGAAACAAAAATCAAGTAAATATTTATGTTTTAGGTACGGAGTTTTACGCCTTACTAAACTCTTTTTTGAGTGCTACCTCCGCTACGGACACCTGAATAGTAGCAGGCGTACTGAAGATCTATGGGAACACAGGGTTGATTAATTCAAATATAGTGCCAACTTGAACATTCTATGAGTAGTTAACATGTATGTCTCACTTGTCTTTCGCTGCTCGTTGTATCCTCCTAAATACATCATTATTGACTTACACTCAATTTCCCCAGCTACAACGCATTATATGTTTTAAAACTGATAAGACCATAGCGGCCCTCAACACATGCATATCGGTTAAAGTGTTCACCGTTCTATTTTCAACAGGCACACTCCCCCGGGACGCGTTCACTTGCTGCGGAGAGATCTTCGAATATGCTTAACTGATTGGCGATTTGCTTCAGTATAATTAGCATGGGGCAACATCCTTCTGTGTGAACGCTTTGCTCTCTCTTTGGCTGCTTTTCACTCTGCAGCGATGATACCTTCTCCTTAAACCAAGTAGATCCCAGCATGTCCTCGACGCAAAACTGCTACTGCACAATTTTGTCGTGAAGTAACAACCAATATATGATCCATCCAGCGCTTTTTGCGTGACTGACAGTCTGGTATGCTAATGGAGCGTGCCACGACAAAATATGATTGCACCTATTTATCTTTGTAATTGTATACTCGACAAACTTGCCATACTCTTGTAAGAGTTGAGCGAATTAACAGCCGGCTGCGTGTTTTCCAAAATCACGAAAACTCTTGTTAATTATGTATTTATTAAAAATGAGCCTAGGTCTACTTATTCTAACAGGCTCCGGAGATGGACAAACAATTAGTTCCAAGAAGCTCACGTACCGCTCGGCTGACAAATGCTACATACATATACACAAACATACGGACTATCTGTTGCACCCACCAGGATGTTACGTTAACAAGCTGGTGCGAACGACGATGGAACGCAGCAACAAAAAGCCGTTGGTCCAGTTGATAAGATACTCCGGCGTCAGACAAATCCAAGCTTTCAAAAGAACCGCTCCTATTGCCATCAATAATGCCTAGTTTATTATACCAAGTTGTTGTATGTTTTTAGGCGTGTTTCGCAAATGTTAGCGTATATGCTGGCCAGATGCAGACACAATAAACAGCGTAAACACGTAAATTTATTTTAAGAGTCATCAGAAACCAATGCGTATGCTACCTGAGCTCATTGTCTCTGATCAGCGGATATTTGATTGCATTCTGGCAATCGCTAATAACTTTCCATAGAGTTCTCTCGTATGCATATGGATAATGACAAGAAATATCACCGAAACAAGTGCCCGAAAGCTGCGACCATACCAGGTATCATTCCATTTGCATTTGTAAAGTGGAATCAAGTAATAAGATTAAGTAGTGACTCGGCGTTGCATTTTGTGTTGTTCCGTAACGCGCGTACACTTAGCGTTTGTCTGGCTTCTATAAAGCGGATTATGGCTACGATAGTACATTAGATGCAGCCCAGGATTATGCTGACGTCCGGGTGTGCGGCAGCAACTCAGTTATGCCATAGCAAGTCACGTGGAGATAGCCTCCAGACGTTATGACTGGTTTAGATTAGCTTTTTTCTGATTAGTCCCAAACTATGCAATTTTTCGTAAATTTCTTTTATGTAGTGTAAAAATAATCCTTCTTTTCTTATAGGCCTAACGGTTATTTGTTTCTGAGTGCTTGGGAGAAACTGGAAATGTGGCAGCAGGACTGCGAAGCTGACATATTTCTCTTAACCCTTTACTATATACGCTCAATGCTTTTGGCTTTTCCCTAGTTTACACGCATCATACTTCTTTTATTCTGTGGCTAGTAGCCAACAAACAAACAAACAAATTGCGACAAATACTACGTGGGACAGACTGGGAGGAAGCTTGGCACAAGGCTACACGAACACAGCCTAGCCATACGTCGCCACGACCAGAACTCCCTGATGTCAGTGCATATGGATGCTGAGAACCACCAATTCGACTTAGAGCATGCCAGTATCCTCGGAAGGGCTAAAAGCCGGCAAGCACGTGAGTTCATTGAAGCCTGGCATTCAAAACAGAACTCGATCCATAAGCACTTGGACATTGAAGTCGCTTACGAGGCACTGCGAACCAGGCCCCAGAAGCCGCACTGATGATGTTGCCTAGTCAGGCAACGAAACGTCTGCAAAATAATTTCCCAGCTCGGAGAACTGCTCAAAATCCGCATCCACACCCCGAGCTACAGATATTCTCATTTATTTCAAACTACTTACTGCATACACCCTAATGATTTGAAAAAGTTTGAAAGACGCCAGAATTTAAAGGTATGCCAAAAAACATGTATTTCCACATTATTTCGGCAATTACCTCGTCAAGAGAACGCTTTGGTGACATTACTAAAATAGGTTTGCTTTTCAAAACAAGCAAATCGGACTGAGGATCACACCCAATTTTCCATATTTAAACTCCATCAATTTTGTTTTTCATGGAACCGTTGCCCTAATAATTGGATAAAATACGTATATTTCTATTAATATGAGCAACTAAGTCTATAGCGGCACAGATTAATTTATACAGTTATCTACGCTATTGCAGGGATAGGTGGATTACTGGGATATGCGTTTCATGTGTTAACGTCCTAGCAGATAGTTGAGGTCAAAGCGTATATATGAAAACATTGGTGTTTAAATGTTTTGTGTTCAACTTGTAATAACGCATCGAGGGATTTTTCATATGTGAATATAGAGAGTATATTAGTTAGATCAATATAATTGGCGAGTCTGCTACTACATGTTGTCACATTGTCACCTGAACAGTGTTATGGGTACTTTATTCCACAGATAGCTATGTCTGACCAGGAAGAAATTTGAGCAAACCATTTTTATAGACTTCGGTATATTTAGTGTAAAATCATGTCGCGAAGCGTTCAAGTTCAGCGTTTGTAATTTGAGTGTAGGCAGGTCGAAAAAGGTCATTTTTGCGTAGCACTTTGAAAGCCTGTAATAAGTTGTACTTATCTCGTCGAATCCAAAGTGTTTCGAGTTGAAATACATTGCAACGATCTCGATAAATCATTGCAGTATGTTTACCATCCAGATGTTAACAAATGACTTCTTCAGGTGTTCGACAGCAATTCTGTCACTCTTTCTTATATTCCCATATATTATGCTGCAGTATTCGAGGATGGGCCGCTAGCTTAAATCAGAAAGCTCAAATCTAGCACACGTTGTGTGTATTTTGTTTGATATACTGAACGTAGACCGTTTGGGAAGTGTTACTTGGTATTGGGCCTGTTCGGAGAATTTGAAGGTAAACGAGTACCTAATTCTAAGTTCTCGCGTGGACAGCTGTGTACGGACGCGTCCATTGTTTGGATAGATCCTTCGGGAATGCAGCAGCTGTGAGACATGATGTTTGGTTTCTTAGCTGTGAGGTTCATCACCCATGTGCAGCACCATGATTCAAGTGAATGTAAGTTATCTTGTATGAGCAGTATTGTCCCGTGAAGCTCATGATGCCGAAGCCTCTAGACGATTTTGATCTCGTCCATAAATAAGACCGGTATGCTGATATCATTGATGTAGAACAAAATGTGGGAAGGACCGAGTACGCTCCATTGGTGATGGAAGGTGGAGAAGAGCGAAAATCACCTAATGTGATTACCTGAAAACGACCACTCAGGTATGGCGATAGTCAACCTAGTATTCGGCCCCGCATCCCAAAGTTCTCCAACTTTTGTAACAAGCGTTTGTGCAGTACTCGGTCGTATTCTCGGTCTCGGTCAAGAAACGGGATTACTACTGTATAGCCGGAATTGATTTCTTTTAAAATATAGTTAAGGTAATGAAGTTGACAGGTGGTGCACCATCGCTACTTAAGAAAACCATGCTGTGGCTTATTGATCCCGTCAAAAAAATCAACAACTTTTATTATCTACTTTCTGAGCAGTTTTTCAAATAGACAAGCGATTACCGGTGTGTTGAGGATTGATCTGTAGTCATTAATCGTTTGTTTGGGTCCTTCTGGATGCCGAGGCCTAATAAATGATGTTCTCCATTGGTCTGAAAAGTGACTAGATTCTAGCGATAGAATAAACATGTTCATCAGGAAGGATAATATATCAGGCTCTCCTAGCTTACTGGTGGTTGCTTAATTGTCATCAGATCCCAACTTGGAGGGTACCCTGATTGATTTGATAACTTAATGGATACCGTTGAGTTAGATATCGACTTTGCTTAAGAGGTTTGTTACCGTATGCTATGTGCACGCAGACACAGGGTCAGCTTCGCGACACATGGTAGTGGCAAGAAAAGTCACTGAAAAGTTCACAGATTTCAGCTGAGGCATAAACTAAGTGAACCTACCATCGAGAATTCCGGTAATCAGACGAAAGTGTCAGTGGTTCTATGATGCAGCATTTTGACAAGCCCCCTAGGATTCCAAATTGTCTGTTAGGCTATATATTCTTCATTTTTCTGTCGTGTTAATTGCACATGTTTGACTCTGCAAATGACTGCAAATGAGTGCATTGAAAAGCTAAGTGAAAAGTCATGTGTCTCTCTGTAACTTGCAGTTAACTTTCTGGTTTCTTGCTGCTGAAGTGCTTGACAGAATCTCTGGAGACAAGAGAATGTGAACACACTGTGGAGCAAGAAGGGCTATAGAGAGATTGAGATGTTTTTAGAACCGCTCCAAAGCGGTGTACACACTGGTGGACTAGAAAGATACATCCCAGTCGGAGAAACGAATGAACTGCTGAAAGCATTCCCAGTTTAACTTATAGGTTGCAACCGGCGGTGTAGAGGCGAGTTTAGTAAGCACTTTAATTTGGAAACTTAGTCGGATCATTTTGTGGTCTTCTCCCAAAAGATCGTTTAAATTCTCGGTCTGTGGGTTAGGTATCCCCAATGTGAATATTAACTCCAGTACGTTGTCGGACCTGTTTGGACTGGTAATCCAATACGTCCAGCCTCTGCTCTGATGGAGGAAAGAAAAGTGACCTGCAAGGTAGACATTTGGTGGGAAGACCAGCGAATTTTCGGTAGGTTGAAATCGCCGGCAATAATGCTCTGGCTGTGTCACAACTCCGATGTGAAGTCAAATGCATAAGTAATGTTGGTGATGCTCACGTTAGACGCATTCGGTGTATTGTAGAAACATGCGAGCAGTATATATGGTAAGACACTTGCAACTGACAGTCAAATGCATTCATGGATTTTTTCCAATTAGTGGTTTATAGGTTTCGCTGTAGATGTTTGGCGCAGTTATATAATATACCCTCCATGTTTCCTGCCCCAGCCTCCTTTCGAAATATGTGGTAGTTTCGATTCATTAGAATAGCGTCAAGCTTATGTGCGGATGACCAAGTTTCAATGACGAGGAAGGCATGTGGGCCACTGAACTGTGCAAGTGTGTTTATAAAAGGAAGTTTGTTGATAATGTACCCGGCATTAAACAGAAGCTCTGAAAATATGATAAGGATTGGGGAATTATCGCTGTCTGTTGCGTGGTCATTTGAATCTTTTGCGTTTGAGCGTGGTGCACATGGTAGGTAAGTGCAAGTATGGTGGGCTCGAGTTAGCCATTTGAACGGCCGTTGATAAATGTAGCATGTCATGTGTGAATATTTAGACAGTTGGGAGCAAGACAGGAACCGAGGCATCATGCTTAGGTTGTCGTTGGTTTGGCAATGGGGAAGCTTTGTCATCTGGACAAATTGAAAGAATAGTAGGATCAAGATCTTGACATCCGGGGCATCTATCTGAGATGGGATTGGGTGCGAGTCCATTCACGTGGCCGCCGAAATATTGTTGTTAAAAGAATCCGCTTGGGAGCTTGAAGGAGCATGAAAGGGACCGGGTGGTAACATATTCCTACTGGTCGAAGTCCTTCTATTATCTGTGTACTTCCAGGGATGGTTGTGAAGCGCAGGACGATAATTAGACGTTTCAAGGATACAGTTGTTATTGGACTTATTCAACATGGAATGTTGTTTGCTCTGGTGGTTGGAGGAGGTTGGTCGATAGGGAATTTTGGGTGCGACCTACTAATTAGTTTCTCTACGTTATTCAAAGATACAGGTCTGTGGATTAAAAAAGTTGTCCTTGGGCGAAAGCGAACCATGAATTACATCACATTGTCCATATTTAGACCTTACTTATTGCTTTGGGCCGGACTGTGTTATAGTAAACAAGTTGTCATTATTCCACTGTACTAAACGCAGACTTTCCTGTAGCCATTTTGCATGCGTAGTTCGATATAATGGGAGTGTTGCTGTCAGGAAAAGGCGAACCCGCCTTATCCGCCACCTGTGTAGATGTTGTTTTTTGTAGCAAGGAAGGAAGAATTTGTATTTAGTAGACGAAGTTAAATTAACCAGTTCTAACTTTCTGCACCTAGAATCCACCTTGGATGCAATTGTCTTGGTCATTTAGTTGAGATTTTTCGAAGAGGCCAATTATTTTATCCGACGTTTGCGGCACAGTGCAAATTTCGGATCTACGTATGGGTGTCCTACCTGGTTTACTGAAACTGCCATTAAATTAGGTGCACTGTCCTAAGATGGGTCCACAATGGAGGCATCGCTGCGCGAATCCCGCGATCGAAATGTTGGAATGATTGTACAATGATTTTCGTGGTTTCCTTTTTATCTTTGGCATTGGCAGTCAATGTCAGACATGTTACAAGTTCTCAGTATCATTAGTTTTACTTTATCCAGAACCAACCATTCCAGCATAGTAAAACCAATTACATGTTTTGCTCTACATATTTGTTCGTGCACTTCAGATTAAACAGAGGCAATTAACTGCTTTGCTTCTCACGTTATAACAGAACTTTTCTCCAATGGGTTAATGATGTTGTCAAGCGTAAGCAGATGATTTTGAGTGTTTCAAAGAGTGCCAACATTTTTGCACCTCATTAAGTTGTGCTTCCAAAGAGAGCAATTTATCACGTAGTTCAGCGATGTGGTTAAGTTTATCCGAGGAACAGATTCGCTTTGTTTTGTGATGTCGCATTTTAATCTCTTCGCTTGTTGCATGGAAAGTACACTACGATTAGATCGCCGATTACGGTGCGATTTAAGCTTGTCAATGTT
>CALYDF020002386.1:0-14615 GCA_944474145.2 Dicrocoelium dendriticum | reverse complement strand
ACAGAACTGAACGTGATTTAGCTCATAGGGAAGCTGGACATGTGCCGAGGTGGTTGGGACAACTGATGACGCAACAAAACGGAGTGGATCCGATGATGAACCGGAGCCCAGCATCATCGATCACCAAGCATCTCTTGGTAACTCGACATCAGGTGAACCTGGAGACTGCGTTCCAGGTGTTAGTAAGCAACTACAGTTCGATAATATTAGCAACTTGTAAGGCTTTGCTAATTAGGGCTTAGCATTCTGTGTTTCGTTTACAGAAAATAATGAGACAATCAATTAGGTTGCCGTGGTCTTTATTTTGACATTTTGCTTGGTGTGCCAATTTCTCCCCGGTATAAAACTGTCTATGAATTCCGCTTGCATTGTGTTTGCGATTGATGAGAATACTCGAAATGTTGTTATATGGCAATGCATGTCTTCTCACCGCTCTGACTAGTTGGCTGATTGTTTCACCTTTCTTAAAATTTCGCTTGCAAAACTCTAGTACCTTCGTTCGCCCAAGTATTAGGACTATGTTTCTTAATGCGTTGTGACATATGGCCAGCCGTCCGACCTATATATGTTGTGTCACAGCTACACTCAAATTGATGAATTATGCAAGAGGTCAGCTTTGACAGTTTGTCCTTAATGCGCAAAAGATATGCGACTTGGTGACGAAGGCACATCACAGTTCCGTGGCTAGGAAATTGTTCCTTATTGACTGCGCCAAAGCAGAACGGTTGCCATCCTAATATTCCAACTTTCGCTATTTTTGCAAAATAAGTTTGTTCAGTCTCCCTGTCTACCCTGGCTCAACAGCAGTCCAGCTAACCGTCACCCTGACACCGGTGTCATTTGGTTGCTGACGTCACCAGATCGATCTGCGTGTGTGTACAAGAGAGCAGCGAACACTGCTACCTAAGCATTAACCTATTCCTGAACGAAACAACGTGCACTTCCTTCGCATTTTAACCATACGTATGACTCGTACCTGCTCGTAGATGTATCGGTGAAATCATCACTCCTCCGGTTAGCTCAAGATGTGGTATTAAGTCTAAAAGCGCGAATAGTTTAAGGAGACTCTTCCTAGATAATTCATTTCTCACCGGTTGTGAAAGCTTGACTAGCGGCTGTATTGCCCGAAGAGTTGCACGTGTCCACTTTTGATTATCCCTACATACGGTTCGACTGTCCTTCGCCAAGCGGCGGTACTTTAACTTTGCTCTCGCTTTGCCCTCTGTGGCTACCCGAATTCTCCCCACACAATATTTTGCGTGCACACGTTCGAACCATTTCGACGGGCTCTACTCAGTGCTACTGGATTATTGGATCCAACCTGTATGGATTATACTTGTTTCAGTTCCCAGTTTTCGGCATATTCTTTGCCGAATTCCACGTGTGTAACTACATTAAACCGGTTTTTTGAGAAGGATAATGGTATCCTTGGGAAGAAGAAGCTGAGGGCTCCCAAGATACGTGGCAACCATCCGTGCAAGTAGCAGCATAACAAAAATACAAAGTTACAATCGTTTTGATCCGCACATCAACCGAACAGCTCTAGAGATGCTAATCAGGATTCCAACTGCATTGTCGCTTAAGACAGACAAATCGACATACGTGGCCGCTTTGTGTGGGTGCATGAGTTCAAGTGAAACTCAATTGATCGCTGAACACGACAGTCTGCGCAATACTACCTACATCTGCATCTAACGACTACCATGGTGCGGTTGAACAAATCTCAAATATTGTGCGGGTTTTGGGGTGTTCGTGCGTCAAGTCTGGCGCAAACAACCCTTATCAAGGTGAGCGCTCACATAGGCCTTACTGCAAACAATAAGAAGACGACTGGTATTCCAACGGTTCAACGGCGCCTATGTTGCGCAGACGAAAGCAGTAAAATCCTAAAGATCGGTGCAACCTGTTCTAGCTGCATTAAGTCGCACTATCTGCAATGTGTAGGCAAAGGAGTCCAAGCAGTGAGAAAGACAAACAAAGTTGCTGACCCAATTTGGCTATGCCCAACAAGTCAAGTCATTTCAGTTGTCAACTATTTGCTCATGAAAAAGAGCCACTGCTTGATTGAGATAATCGCACGTGTTTTAAATACTAAGGTCGATTTCATGAAGGTAAATATGTCCACGATAATACCTCACCCAGCCAACGTAATCTCTGAAGCCAAGCCGAAGAAGAGGGTTAGACCTTCCAACTGCACTGCAGCGTCTGTGACACTAAATATACTGGGTCACCTCACATCCTTAAGTGGACAAGCCTCAAACATGGCTGCTTCCAATTCCCCAACCATAGAGCTTTATTTTAAGATTCAGCCATGACATCGACAGCTCAGTGCCGAAGACAAACCGGTGCAGATAACATGCAGGTAACGCACGCATCGATTGCCTCGACAAGCACACCGGGAGCGACACACATAGGTCCCTATTCTGAACCTAGCATGCACGGCGCAAAGCAGCTTTCACAGTCAACTCCAGTGGTGCATGCTAAACAACACAACTTGCCGGCGAAATCTATAAAGCCAACACTCGCTATACAAAACCACGCTGCGTTAACTCGCGCATGCACCAATGTTTCCGAGTCCAAATCTGGCACAATATAAGGTAAGCTGCAACACGATCAAAACCAATGGAGTTCCATCTGTGGTGCGATTTTTATTCGGATTGAACCTGCAATGCTTCAACGCGTAGCGCGTCACCCGACCTCAGTGCACGCTGCTGAGCCTCAAATTATTCGCGTAACACTGGACTTAGCAGATGAGACATAGGCAGTCCTGCTCTCAACAGTTCGTGTTTGCAACCATCCGAGCGGAGTGCGCATATTACCTGATCCAACTTAGAAAGATCGCCTAAAATAAGTAGGTGACCAAAAGCGACATTGCTAATAGGGATATCAAGAAAACAAGATTGGTTCATGGTGCTCCCGCGCTTCTGTATTATTCTGATCACGATGCGCAAACACATGACGGAGAGCATTGGGGCCACCTCCGCGAAGCACACAACATTGACAATGTTATTGCCAAATCCCTGGTAATTGTTCCGTCATCATCTAGCTACAAGGGCTGCGGTCCAAGACTAATGAAAGTAATATGACACTCCGAGGGAATGCCGCAAGTTCTGCTGGATAGCTGCTTAAACTTTTGAGCTAAGTTGCCAACAGATATCTGACTAAAGACAGAAGGCGAACGGCCAAATTTCGCAAGCATCTCCATGGAACTTGCAAACGTTGCAAATTCTTTATCTGCACAGTCCTGCGGGGAGGCCGACACAACAGCACCCATGGTACACAACAGGACAGAGCACAGTACGAGTTCAAGTTCTGTTCAGGAAAGTTCAATAATGCCATGTAACTTACCTGATATACATAAACTAAAGAGGATTAATGGCCGGCCATCTAAAAGCCGGCTTAAAAACTAACACAAAGTTCACATCCATCAAAGCACTCCTAATAAAAAAGCCTTATCTTGCATGTAAACAAACGCCCAAGGATACTTAAGTAATTTGGCCGAACTTAGAGAACTATATGCCTCACAACCGCGGTACCTCGTCATAATTAAATAGACCTGGTTGAAACTTGAGGTAATCGATTCTGGGATCAATGTACCTGGTATGTCGCTGCTTCGGACCGAGAGAACCGGAAGAGGTGGCAGTGTGCTTTGTCACTATAATACAAATTCCGATGTGAGGTTATCGCTCACCCGGAAATAAGAGCTGCTCATTGGCTTTGGTGCTGCTTATGGTTCCGAAACAAAGACACATGTCTACTAGCCGGGATTTACCGCCCACCAAACTCAATGTCGGAAATGGACCCCAAAATGAACCACGTCTTTCAGTTGACTATGAACAAGTCCTACACCCACATTCATATCGCTGGGGACTTTAACGTGTATGCCATGAAAATGCCAGCAACTGATATTACGCCGTTTAAAGCCTGCTTGCAAGGGTTAGTGCTAGCCACCCTCTCTACTACCACGTAACCTCTCCCACCAGATTTCGAACGAATAACAAGCCGTCGATACTGGATATTGTGCTCACTAACGCAGAAATCATGGTTTACGGGATAGTTACAAGCACACCACTGGGTCGTAGCGATCATGTTACTCTACTGTTTGACTATATATGCTATGCGGAGTATCCTGAAAAGGAGGTTGATAAAGTGCATGCTGTTATACACTACAATGTGTTATCTAAGCTAGTGAAGGATACTCCTTGGACTTTCTTAACCGCATTTCCTCCAGATGTTGCCTGGGAAACCTTTTCAAGGAGGTTTAGCACACCGGTAGCATCTTCCACCAGTATGGAAGCAAGGGTTCAGCACTCCTATCCATAAAGGAGGCAGCCGCACTGACTCTTCCAACTAACGTCCAACAACTTTACCTCCTATACTATCCAATTTATGAAAGCAATCATTGCAGATGCGCTGATGCAGCATATGGAAAGCCACAACTAAACTTTTCCAGATCAGCATGGATTTAGTCAGAAGCATTCGTGTGATACTAAACTATTAATTGCACCTAATAACTAGACTGAAGCTGTTAACGATGGAGTAGGAGTCGTGGTCATCTACCTGGATTTTCCAAAAGCGTTTGCTTGCTTAGACCATCGAATTCTCCTTCATAAGCTTCGGAACTACGGCACAGGCGACCCAATCCTGAGTTTGAGTAGTGATTATTTCCATGAACGGAGGTTAGAGTCCGAGAATAATTATCCGAGGTAATTGATGTCTTGTGTAGTATGCCACAAGACTCGTTGCTTAGACCCGTCTATTCTTGGTGTTCATTAGCAATTTGGCGAGTTTAGTTGCTACCGATTTCCTATTTTTCGCTGTTGTAATCAAGATATGGCGACGGATCGGTGGACAGGACGACCATGAACGGATCCAGTGCGATTTAACACGGTGTCGAACTGGTCAGTTCTAAACGCCATACCATTTAACGTAGACAAATGTCGCGTTGTGCAAGTACGCCATAGACATAAATACACGAATTTGTTTGAGGCAAATAGATTGCAGACCGGCTCCCAGGAACTTGATCTTGGTGTGCTCGTACAGAGCGACCTCGAATGTCCAAACAGGCTGAGGTAGCAGCGATAAGAGGCAACGAACATGTCCGCATTCTGCGAAGAGCATTCGGGAGATTCGACCCATCAATCTTCCCAATGATGCACAATTCCTAAGTGCGCCCGCATGTTGAATGCGCTATCCAAGCTTCGCAACCATGGCGGAAGCGCGACCTAGAGGCGTTAGGGGCGCCACAACGAAGAGCAACAAAGAACGTGTAGGGTCTGCGCTATCCCTCTTACCACCGAAAGCTGAATTTACTGGGAATTCACAGCGGACGCTATGGAAGGCTGCGCGGCGATCTCATATAAGCGTATCAGATATTGATTTACCCCAAACACGTATACCGTCACTTACTGAGCCTTAGCCACAACATGCAGCTCAGGGGTAACTGCTTAAAATGGAACGAACAAATTAGCCTTCAAGAGTGCCAAAGGAATTAGTTTTCCCGTTGGGTTTGTCAACACTGGAACACACTCCCTGACACAGTTGTATCCTCCTCTACCTTGGACGTTTTCAGAAAACGAGTAGATATTGCTCTTAGCTCCCAGCATTTTGTTACCTAAACTCCTCTATTGTGGATTATGCGAAGCATGCTTTTCAATAGGAGTTATGTACCAAATAGACCCAAGTGACCGACCATATTTTACTTTTCGCACGCCTTATATCAACGACCACTACCCTCCGTGTATTTCTTTACACCTAACGTCGAAGTTATTATTTTCCGCTGGCGTTATTTAGCAAGGAATTCATCTCGGTGTACGCTCAGTAGATGACCCATATAAATATTATGACTTCATTATATTCACCCTCAAGTATTCTAGGGGAAGTGTCAAGCACGTGCTTTTATACCGTGATAAATTGTTGTTCATTGAGTGGTAACAGCCCCAGCAAACTAATGTTTGGGCGGTTGAAAAGAACAATGTTACACTTGCGGTTCTCTATCACATTCTACGTCTCGATACTAATGACTATACCATTTCCCACTTGCTAACAGCCTTAACGTAATCGCTTACATCCTTAGTGCAGAAGTTATCCTTTTTTGTGCAGAAGCTATCATTCTTAGTGAAGAAGCTTTCCTCCTTAATGCAAAGGCCATCTTCCGATAATTATCTCAATTACATCCACGTAGCACTGCGTGGGTAGAGGCTACTAGCCAATAGAATTCGGTATAGCGTGGAGACTGAGCACAGTTACGCGCAGAATACTCAGGCTTTGGGAGGTGGGTAGCAAACGGTGAGGCTTGGATGAGACTAACGTAGTCCAACTCAAATGCACGGTGATTGAGACTTTACTAAAAGGAGCTCAGCCGGTGTACAGTGTGTCGCGCGCCCACACTGGACACCGGGGGTATTTGAGACATCCATTGGAGCGCGCACAGTCCTTGAGAGTAGGGAGACGCGTGCTCTCCGAGAAGAGGGAATAAGTCTAAAGTGTTGTCAAACACCATTTGTAAGTGTGCAAAGGAGATGTCTGAGGCTAGGGCGACAGTGATGCACGCAGGACAAGAGTGCACAACGTTGGCTTGGTACTAAAAGGGTGCTCTAAGCAAGAGGGGCAGATATTTTGCCTCGTTTTGGTGGGTATTCAGGCTAGTTTGGTCGGATAGTTGAAGGCACAGTAGAAGCTACCGCTTGACCACGAAATCAAGTTATCCGTAACATAACGAGCGAAACGACCTCCGTCGCAGTAGAATGGATACCAATCACTAAACGTAACTTCTTTTTTTATGCGATGAAAGATCACTTTGGTGACGGATCCATAGGTCCAAGTTGAACGTGGGGTAGAAGGTAATCATATTCCAAACAATTCGCCCCCATGCGAACCACACAAGTGTAATCGGATCAAGGTAGACAGGACAGCTCCCGGGTGGAATGATTTAGTCACCAATGGAAGTAGGAAGGAGGCATGTGATAGATGTTTGCTTGCAGCCGTGCAATTCCCTTTCACAAGATATGTGAAACGGTGAATTATATTACTTTCCTCCTTGTTCCGCAAGTAGGTAGACATGTAAGATTTTGTTGCAAAGGGATTACACTACAAGCAGCTGGTCTCGTAAAATATGGGGTATTGCGAGGCGGTGCACTCTACGGCAGTGTTCCCCAACCTTGGTATCGCCGTGGACCGGTCGGCATTTGATAATTGTACCCCGACCCGCTGAGAGGGTTTGTTGAACATTTGCATTTTAGATTGTTTTGAGGGAATAATTTAAGGAAATTCTGATTAAACTTGCCTTGAAAATAACATCCAGTTATACCAAAAATAGCTATGAAGTGTTATAATACGTTAACTCACTAGAACGCTAAATTACGGAATACCATGGTGGTGGTCCTCTGCAAAGAGACTGCTCCACCTGGGGAAAATAGGAGACAAGGATGCTTGATGTGTGCTGCCTTGGTCCAGTTAATTTGGTTGCTTTGTTTCGGCTGCTGACACTGCATAAAACCCCGCTTCACAATGTTAGGTTGTCATAAATTGCAATCCGCGCCTAATTCATTATGGCTTTAATTGCAGAACACCGGCGAAGTTGTTTGGCACGAACGCACTATCAAGGCAGCCTTCATTTGCAATCACCGTAGTGGTGCATAATATGGGATAGGTGAGTAATACTAATGCAATAATCTCACAGATTGTGAGTCAACAGTTTAGAAACTGACTTGCAAATCGTCGAAATTCACAACCTTTGAAAAATCATGCACACATTTCTATTATCATAATCATTATCCACCAGATGAAAAGATATCAAATATAGTGTTCCGTTGCTTGACAATTGCAATGAAAGGATTTAGTATTTCCTCCACCTCCAGAAGAAGTGCAAGTACGCCAGTGTGTCCGCTATGTATTGCGTAGGAGCGCGAAGTACCAACTTCACCCTCTGTGTCTGTGTATGTATACGTTTTCAGAACGTTCGTAGAATCCTGTTCCTGATTGTAGTCTGATTCATTTTTCACATCCTCAACTGCTAAAATTGATGTGGTTGGCAGGCCCCAGTTTATTTCTCTTGTGTGACATGTTTGGCAATAATAATCAACCAGATGGCTGTCAGCCATTTTGCATCCAAACAATTCCTCTGAGAAAGTATGCATAGCAATTATGTTTGAAGGAGGCACAATTTACTCATATGTCTCAGGTCACGTTTGCATTGTTCTCCCAGAATCTATTTCTGCAGTACAAGAACACGGCGCTTTAGAAAACAGAGATGCTTGACTTCTGCACCTCCTTCCAAGTAGAAGTTATTTAGAACAAGAAATCTAATAAATATACTCGTTTCATGAAATTGGTTCCGGACCTATATTTGTAGGTCATTATAAGATGGAGAAGCTGATTTTTCGTAAACTTCGATTTAAGCGCTTGAAAGGCATCCTGATCGTAGAGTTTACGTAACACGGTGGTGTTGGTTGACAGGAACTGCAATTTGATATTACGTAGGTGGAATTAGGGCGGGTAACGTCTTCGTCGAGATCAGGACAAGGCATAGACATCTGAAACCAAAAGCTGCTGCCTAAAAGAATGTAGTATTTCGCAAGGAGCAGGACACGTAAATGAATGGCATTGAGGCAGTTGGCATGGCACACCTACATAGCCTCACCGAACGAAGAGACTTTGTATGTCTACCCATTACAAAGGGACCGGTGTGTCAAAAGCGTTCGGGAGGATACACTGAAGAACCAACAACGTCTAGTGGAAAAGTATTGCTCCAGTCCCAAACTGCTATACAGACACGTAAACAATTTGCGCTGTGTTAAGCGCCGTATTCGTGTTCTGCAAACAGCATGCGGGTTTGCCCAAACCACACAAAAGGCGGTCAACCTTCTTGAAAACAATTTGCCAGTACTTTCCAAAGTGTGCAATAATCATACATTCTGCCTACGCAGATAACGCCGCCATCAGAGCTTACTCAAATATCGTTTACCTCCGCAGCTGTACTGGAGAGGCTGATGTCTCTGCGCGAGTTCAGCTCCCAGGGTGCGGACGGCATTCGCCCGAAGGCGTTGAAAGTTGCTGCCGTAAGTTTAACGGTGTTACTAGCAAATTTATTTCAACTACGTGTGAACGGGATGCACGTCTTTAGGATGCGGATGTACGGAATCATCACGCCAATCTACAAAGGTGGCAGCCTGTTGAGCCGGCAAATTATCGCCCGATATCACTACTTCTGTGATCTCCAAGGTTATGGAGTCCATTGTAGCTGAGACTTTGGTGGGGCACCTGGAGAGCAAAGAAATCCTTGTTCCGGAGCAGCCTAGATTTCCTCCAAAACCGGTCATTTAGCACTAAACTGTTGACCTCTTGTGCAAGCTGGGCGGAATCTGTGGACACTGGTGTAGGAGTCGACACAGCCTAACTGGATTTCTCACAGGCAGTAGACCGTCTAGATCATCGCATTCTAATTAACAGACTCCAGAAATATGGAATCTGCGATCCTATTCTGGGCTGGATGGTAGACTTGTCATGCATCGTTACCTGAAATTCTGCGTTCGAAGCAACCTATCGGAATATATCCAAGTTCAGTTCGGCTTACCTCAGGGCTTGGTACTTGGACCCCGCCTTATCCTGGTTTTCATAAATGATCTCGCGAGCGTGCTACCTCACCCCTGATTGCTATTTTCTGGTGAGCAAAAGTTATGGCGTACTATAGCTGCAGTGGAGGATCATACAGTATTACAGGAGGACCTGGAAAAAGTGTACTCATGTTCCATCGAGGACATGCTGCATTTCAACGTCACCAAGTGCGAAGTTCTCAGCGTACGGCAAAGAGCTTCCACAAGTACCGCCTAGGAACACAAATTCTACAGCGGGCTTATCACGAGTGCTTCTCGGCGTGCTAGTTAATGTCGATCTCGGTTGTTTGAGGCCGACTAAAAGCGGCATCTAGAAAGTAAACCAGTACCTTTGACTTCTTCGCAGAGTTTTCGGTTTTTTGAAACTTCAGTATTTCCAATAATGCTTGGTGCGTAAGTGAGTCCGCATGCGGAATACGTAATTCAAGCGTGGCAACCCTGGCCCAAGCGCCATCTCACCGCGTTCAATGCTGCACAACGTAGGGCAAAAAAGAACGTCAGAGTTTTGCCCAGCCTTCTATACCCACTCAGGCTAAAGACTCTCAAAATATACAGTGGACGTTATCGGCGTCTAAGGGGAATCTCATGATGCTTTACCAGATCCTGAGAAACCCCAACCACCCATTCCATTCCCTTCTGGTACTTAGACAAAACACCCCGCTAAGCGATCATCAGTTTAAGCTGGTCACGCAGTACAGCCGTCTGGAATGTCGGCGAAACGTTTTCTTCCTTCGAGTGTAACAGAATTGGAATGTCCTCTCTGAACATGTAATTAATGCTCCCACCATAACCCTTTTCAAAAAACGCTTTGACTAAACACTGTCACAGTTACACTATGTGCAATAGTCCGTGACCACCAGATGCTGGCACTAATGCAAAAAAGGCAGTGGATAGTGTCATAATCGTACTCGAGAATGAGGCACTCTAAACCCCTCGCACATAAATTGATCAACGATGGATTTCTGTATCCCGTCCACCCGGGATAGCTGCACATGAATAAGGTTGTCCTTGCTATTATTTATATTTTATATCCTATTACCTGATCAATAACCACTTCCATTATTGCCTTGTGTGCACACATTCTCATTTCAAACTTCCCTTATACGGCGGTGCAGTTATGTCTGTAGTCGTCCGAACCGTTATTATTTTTATTCTTGTTATTGTTAATCTTGTTATTGTTATTCTTGATCAAAGTTTTCTCACTCTAACCACCTACGGGAGATGTCAAGCGCCTACTTTTATACCCATTATAAATCATTGTTCATTGTTTATATTACGCCAACAAACTTAACTTGTAGGTTGCCAGTATACAGCATGGGTAGCTGTTTCAAATTATTGTTCGAAACGCCGAAATCCATATGATGTGATCGAACAGTAGCACATATATAGCCCATTGTCTCCTCTAGACAACAAATGTGAAGAGCGACATGATATCTGAGGAAAACAACTTAACAATATATAATCTTCACAACTATTCTTCATCAACACCAATTCGAAAGCAAACAATTGCTTTCAATGATTCTTCTACGGGCCGGTGCAAATAATATAAAGTTAACATACGAAGGCAATGAACGGTGTTTCGTTCAGGGGTAGGTCAGTTTTTAGACTGCGGAAAGCTTATTGTTGTCTTGCACGCACACACAGATCTCTCGGATTTACTTACTCAACGGGACATCACCGGGGTTAGCGTGGCGGATAGGTTAGCTGCTGTTCGGCCAGGATAGACAGAGCGATTAAACCAAAGTATTTTGCGATCATAGCGGAAATTGGATTATTCGGATTGCCATGGCTTCAGCTGTTGCGAACATTCCTGGACGCAGAATGTTCCACTTGTTCAAGAGACCTAGTAAACCACAGTAAAGGCATTCGCAAGGTTAACTCTGTGACCTGATTCGCATAGGTGGGACACAATATAGCTTCTTCCGTCAGAGCAGTGAGAAGATATAAGTTGCCATATGTCAACATTTCGATTGTTCTCATCGGTCGCAAACACAATACAAGCGGGATTCATAAACAGTTATATACCGGGGAAACTTACACACCAAGCAACATGTCAAAATTAAGACCACGGCAACCTAATTAATTGTCTGAATTAGAGTGTTCCCAATATACACAAGGCTGGTAACCCATCGCGCCCGATTATGTGTATGAACAACTCAGCGTATCACAACGTTGCGCGGTGCCTGTGGAAAATGTTAGAGCCGCTACTCAAACTCCTGGCCACGTATTTCCTAACGGACTCGTTTGAATTATTCGAGACACTGGAACGCATGTCGCTGGGTGCGGAGCAGCTTTGCTCAGTAGACGTCGACACCCTATTCACAAAAGTGCCTCTATGTAAAACCGTTGAAAATTTGTGTGATTTCATCGCGAGTCAAAACATGTCGGTTCTCCTGCCTTTGAAGTATTTGAAGGATATGATCCTATTATGCACGAAAAGTATACGGTTCGAGTTTGAGGCGACTGCTTATCAACAGATCGACGGCGTCGCCATGGGTAGCCCCTTGAGACCAGTGTTACAGACATCTTCATAGGCTTGATAGAAAGACAAGATACTGCCAGCAGTGGTGAAGTTAAGTTGCAAAAGCGGTAGATGGACGACATCCTAGTCTACACCAACAACGAACATTTTGCGCGGATGTCGACAGTCCAGAATGCAACCCATCCAAATCTATCGGTGTCCTATGTGTTGAAACAACACGATATGCTGCCATTTTTGGATATACTATTTAAAGGACGGACCGACGGTATACTACAGCGCGCCGTTTATCGGAAGGCAACTTGCATCGGCAGTACCTTCAATTTGCCAACATTTCCTTGGTGGCATAAAAATGTGGCCTAGTGAAAGCGCTCTTCTGCAGAGACAAACGCACATGCAGCCCCGAAATATTGCAAGCTAAAGAAGAAGTTTTTTTCAAAAGCTTGGTGTCAAATGGGTATCATGAGAAGTCAATTCGGATCCACAGCAAGCTACCAAGGAGAAAATATGTCTGTTAACAGCAGAGCAGAATAATATTTATATGTCCTTGTCGTTCAAAGGAGACCATGGATAAATGATATCGGATAGAAATTCCGGTCCTTGCTTACGCACATTGCACGACCGCCCATTTGCAACTCATACATACAACGCGAAGCCTTGTTCTTCATGACGGTCAGAGCAACTTATATGTCAGTTTGGCCTCTCACGTTGTTTAACAGTTCACTCTGGTTGCGGTGACATTTACATAGACAGAACTGAACGTGATTTAGCTCATAGGGAAGCTGGACATGTGCCGTGGTCGTTGGGACAACTGATGACTCAATAAAACGGAGTGGATCCGATGATGAACCGGAGCCCAGCATCATCGATCACCAAGCATCTCTTGGTAACTCGACATCAGGTGAACCTGGAGACTGCGTTCCAGGTGTTAGTAAGCAACTACAGTTCGATAATATTAGCAACTTGTAAGGCTTTGCTAATTAGGGCTTAGCATTCTGTGTTTTGTTTACAGAAAATAATGAGACAATCAATTAGGTTGCCGTGGTCTTTATTTTGACATTTTGCTTGGTGTGCCAATTTCTCCCCGGTATAAAACTGTCTATGAATTCCGCTTGCATTGTGTTTGCGATTGATGAGAATACTCGAAATGTTGTTATATGGCAATGCATGTCTTCTCACCGCTCTGACTAGTTGGCTGATTGTTTCACCTTTCTTAAAATTTCGCTTGCAAAACTCTAGTACCTTCGTTCGCCCAAGTATTAGGACTATGTTTCTTAATGCGTTGTGACATATGGCCAGCCGTCCGACCTATATATGTTGTGTCACAGCTACACTCAAATTGATGAATTATGCAAGAGGTCAGCTTTGACAGTTTGTCCTTAATGCGCAAAAAATATGCGACTTGGTGACGAAGGCACATCACAGTTCCGTGGCTAGGAAATTGTTCCTTATTGACTGCGCCAAAGCAGAACGGTTGCCATCCTAATATTCCAACTTTCACTATTTTTGCAAAATAAGTTTGTTCAGTCTCCCTGTCTACCCTGGCTCAACAGCAGTCCAGCTAACCGTCACCCTGACACCGGTGTCATTTGGTTGATGACGTCACCAGATCGATCTGCGTGTGTGTACAAGAGAGCAGCGAACACTGCTACCTAAGCATTAACCTATTCCTGAACGAAACAACGTGCACTTCCTTCGCATTTTAACCATACGTATGACTCGTACCTGCTCGTAGATGTATCGGTGAAATCATCACTCCTCCGGTTAGCTCAAGATGTGGTATTAAGTTTAAAAGCGCGAATAGTTTAAGGAGACTCTTCCTAGATAATTCATTTCTCACCGGTTGTGAAAGCTTGACTAGCGGCTGTATTGCCCGAAGAGTTGCACGTGTCCACTTTTGATTATCCCTACATACGGTTAGACTGTCCTTCGCCAAGCGGCGGTACTTTAACTTTGCTCTCGCTTTGCCCTCGGTGGCTACCCGAATTCTCCCCACACAATATTTTGCGTGCACACGTTCGAACCATTTCGACGGGCTCTACTCAGTGCTACTGGATTATTGGATCCAACCTGTATGGATTATACTTGTTTCAGTTCCCAGTTTTCGGCATATTCTTTGCCGAATTCCACGTGTGTAACTACATTAAACCGGTTTTTTGAGAAGGATAATGGTATCCTTGGGAAGAAGAAGCTGAGGGCTCCCAAGATACGTGGCAACCATCCGTGCAAGTAGCAGCATAACAAAAATACAAAGTTACAATCGTTTTGCTCCGCACATCAACCGAACAGCTTTAGAGATGCTAATCAGGATTCCAACTGCATTGTCGCTTAAGACAGACAAATCGACATACGTGGCCGCTTTGTGTGGGTGCATGAGTTAAAGTGAAACTCAATTGATCGCTGAACACGACAGTCTGCGCAATACTACCTACATCTGCATCTAACGACTACCATGGTGCGGTTGAACAAATCTCAAATATTGTGCGGGTTTTGGGGTGTTCGTGCGTCAAGTCTGGCGCAAA